>RJWJ010005478.1:0-68065 GCA_004363605.1 Indri indri
ATAAAAAGCCTTTTAGGTTTTATGGATGTTCTTCAAGGGACCTCGTAAGTATTACCTGGGCTGCTCCGTTTGCGTGCAAGAGGACAGGAACCGGTGAGCAGCTGGGCCACTCGGCAGTAAGCCTGTGTCTCACACCTGTCCCCCATGAGTGATCAATTCTTTTGCTCTTTGTTTTTTTTCAGTTGATTGCTTGGATCCTACCTGCTCCAGCCACGGGGTCTGTGTGAATGGAGAATGCCTTTGCAGCCCTGGGTGGGGTGGTCTCAACTGTGAGCTGGCGAGGGTGCAGTGCCCAGACCAATGCAGTGGGCACGGCACTTACCTCCCCGACACGGGCCTCTGTAGCTGCGATCCCAACTGGATGGGTCCCGACTGCTCTGTTGGTAAGCCAAGAGGTTTTCTCCTTCCTTTCCCAGCACTTGTGTACCTGTGTTCCACCGCATTCTCAGATGGGAATCTACACTGAACACTTAGCCTGGGGTAAGGGGACTTTGGTCAGCCACATAGTGCCTTTCTCACTCTCTTCTCCTCAGTCATGGAGTCTGTGATCTTTGAGGGAAAAAAAAAACCAACACTGTTGGTTCTCAGGCCTTGTTGATTCCATCACCGCAAACGGATGAGGGGCCCAGGAGGGAAGCTTCCATTTGCATTATAGGTTTTCTTATGTACACTCCCCAAAGGTACCAGAAAACACAACAGAGCAATTCAGTCCCAGACACACTGAATGGAACATCCTGTAAAACAGAAAAGGGGCTCCCTGGGGTGCTGTGTGAATATGTTCTAAAGCTCTGTGATACTCCAGTGACAGGAAAATAACAAAGTTGTGCTGTACACTTTATTTTCCTAAAATTAAGAGTATGTGTCTCACCTCCCGAGTGACCTTAAAAATGGAACGGTTCAACAGTTCAAGCCAGCCCCAACCTTTCTGAGAAAGGTTCTGCTCACACTGACAAGTGCCTCTCCAAGCAAGCCATCATCATTCCGCCCCCTTCCTCCGGGTAGTGAGACAGCTGTCAGATTGCCATGGCAATTGGGAAGGGAATGTATGTGAAGCTTTGCCTACAATGGGAAAGAAATGAATATTTCATTCCAAAAGAAAAAAAGAGTCAGTTAAAACGGGCTATTTTGGGATGTCTTCTCAGCCCACTCGACTCTGGCTTCAACTCTGATGCTGGTGGTCCTGGCAAAGCTCTGCGGAGGGTGGGAGGAGGCAGCGGTCCTAGATCCAAGGCCCAGTTGTGCTAGAGACATGCCGTGTGACCTTGAGTGAGTCACCGACCCCCTCTCCCACCTGGTGTCCCCTCCCCTGGCATGACGAGCCATGCCTCCCTCAGTAGACTGTTGTAAGGATGAATGTCTGGCACGTGCTTGTCCTCGCGTGAGAGGTCTGGAACGCCAGAGAGTGCATATCTGTCTGTCTGTCTCCTCCCCAAGCACAAAAGACTTTGAGCTCCTTCGAGAAAGAAGCTGTGTAAATGCAGCACAGTTACGGCGGTCACGATTATACCACCGAGGTGCCAGTCTGGGTCACGGGTGGGTCCGCAGTCATCACGGGGATGGCGCAGCCCGGCCCCCAACTGGCCTCTTGGGCTTGGTCAGTTCAGGCTGTCCAGGGAGGGAGGAATCTCAGCTGGCTAGGGAGTCAGGGGCCACCAGATACATCTTTTCAGGTGGGCACCTCCTGGTTAGCTTTGCCAAACTGGAGCCGCTGCCTGGCCTCCTCTTGCAACGGTCTCGATCTCTAGAAGAGTGGTTCTCACACTCTAGTGAGTGTCCAAGCCGCCTGGGGGAATTGTTGTTCTAACACAATTTCGGAGCCCTACTCCTGACATTTCTAATTCACTTGGTCCAACCAGGGCACAAGACTTTATGTTTCTAGTAAGTTCCCAGGTGGTGCCGACGCTACCAGCGCAGGGGCCACGCTTTGAGAACCACTGCTCTAGAAAAAAGACATCACGATGAATTAACACCCAGCCCATGGAGAGACAGGCCTCCAAAGATGGCAGAGCTGCTGGGCCTCGAGGCCATGTGTGTAGTCTGGCCTCCATGGAGGGTTTCACCAGCTGTGGTGTTGAGCTATAATCATTGTTTTTCTTCCAGAAGTGTGCTCAGTAGACTGTGGCACTCACGGCGTCTGCATCGGGGGAGCCTGCCGCTGTGAAGAGGGCTGGACAGGTGCAGCGTGTGACCAGCGTGTGTGCCACCCCCGCTGCATTGAGCACGGGACCTGTAAAGATGGCAAATGTGAATGCCGAGAGGGCTGGAATGGTGAACACTGCACCATTGGTAGGCAAACGGCAGGCACCGAAACAGGCACATATTGCTTTATTTTCATAAATCGTAGATCTATAGTGACGCTCGCGCATTGCAACTGGCTGTTCCTTCAGGGACACAAGTGCTCTCCAACATTTCTGCTGCCTCTCCAAATCTGCCAGGGGACAGGGAAAGGGAAGAACGAGATCCCTAATTGGAAAGACCTTTCTCTTCTTTCCAGGATTCCAGGTTGGGAGGAAAGGGGCTGGAGCAGATAAGAAAACCCATCCAAATGATCAGTCTTGGGGAGGGAGAAATGCACACGCATGGGAAATTGTCAGTGCCTGGAGGTTGCAAGCACCCCAAATCACTGTGGTCTGCGACTCTTCTCTTTTAGAGTCCTCTCCCAGCTGGCTCGATCACTGGGTCCCTGCTTGCTGGCAACAATGTGAACTCACCGTAGACCAGGTTAGATGCAGACAGGGCTCCCAGGTGTCCTCGGTAACCAGGTACACTATAAGAAGTTTGAGCATCTTCTTGCTGGCCCAGGCTTTACCGTTGGACTCCCGACCCTCTCTGTCCCCACCACCATCATTAAATGCCTCCTTCTCTGGTCCCATTTCATTCTCACACAGCCACCTCTCTATATAAGCTTCTTGACCAAGAATATTTTTTAAAGGTCATTTTCTTTGTTAAGAAGAAATAGTTTTGAAGCCCCTTCATTTCTGTTTTTGTTTGGTGTTTGTCATTATTGTGACTTGGGGAAGGACCATACTGGATTGAATATTCCTGATTATCCCTTTGACAGAGGAGTTGGGAGCCAACACGCTTTGGCTTTCCCCAGCTCTCAGACAGTTGGGATTACAGAGTAGTCTACATAAGCATCATTTTGCTTCCTGTTTTGGCTTTCATTGCCTAATTGTGTCAAACCTAGGAATCATTATATGCCAAGGTGGCTAATCCACTTGCCTGCGTGGAAACTCTCAGGGAAGTTTCCAACCAAACTACTGTTTGTCCCCTTGAAGGCACCTCTGATTGCAGCCATCAAGTTTGGGATTCTTCCCTCTGTCCTGGCCCAAAGAAACCCCAGCCACAGATGGGCCACCTGGAGGGAGAGACGGGGTTAGGAGCTTGCCCAGGGCTGACTCGTGAGATCAGACTCAGTTTCCCATGCTGTTCATTTGGGTGGTTAAGCAGAGACAAAGTGGACTGCCTCTGCGTTAGCTTTCCCCCAGCGCCATCTAATTGGGCATCCGAGGGGCAGCATACCAATCAAGGCCACAACCATAGCACTGGGACCCTGCTGGGACAGTCTGTTGGCAGTGAATTGTTTTTGCAATCTCTCGATGACGCTCCAGGTCCTGCTCCCTTGCAGCCGCTTTTATCTTCAGTTCCCTGCAGAGTCTGAGGGATAATTCAGAAGATTTTCAAGGGAGGGCTGTGCACAGCCCAATACCAAGACAGTTCTTACAATAGCTTCCCTCATCAGGGGCGTTCCTCTTGATGTTCTATTGCATGCCCGGTGTGATTTCAATAGAGAACGTCTCCCCCTCCCCAATATCTCCAGTGCCCCCAATCCTCCCCTCTCAAAAGCTCTTGCCAATCAACAACCTTGATGTAGGTAATCCTACTTTCTCTCAATTCATGCACTCCAACCTCACCTCCCCTTTGCTCCCCCCTTTCCCACATCTGGGGGGAAGGGGGCCTGGGTTAGCGTTCCCACGGCGATGCCTGCTGGCTCTCTCCTACCTACAACCCATCTTTACTCTGGAAACAGCTCCCAAGAGGGCAGTCCAGACGGATTAGAGCAGGAGTCTGCAAACTACAGCCAGGGAGCCAAATCTGGCCTGCTGCCTATTTTCCTGTGGCTTACAAGCTAAGAATAGCTTTTATGTTTTTTTAAAGGTAGGAGAAAAATCCAAAGACAAATATTTCCTGACACGTGACAACTGTGCGAAATTCCAATTTCAGTGTCCATAAACAAAGCGTTACTCGAGGACGGCCACACCCATCCGTTGATGTCTTGGCAGCTTCCACGCTGCGTCTCAGCATAGAATAGTTATGACAGGGCCCGCATGGCTGCAAAGCCGTGTGCTGTCGGCCCTTTAGAGAAAACAACTGGCTGAACCCTGAATTAGAGAGTAGCACGAGTCTTAATGGAGAACAAGGAGAAAAGGGAGGCAGGTCAACAGCGCGTTAAGAAAAGGACACCAATCGTGGCGTGGAGGTTATCAGGGGCCCACTCCAGATATCACAGAGTGGGAGTGGAGAGAAGGCAGAGATGAGTTGCAATGTTTCCAGGACCTTTGAAAATGAGATGGGAAGATGACAACTTTGGTCTCAGTGGAGAACGGTGAGGATATGGCCAATAAGAGAACCTGGGTATTTCGGTCAAGCTAGCCCTTTGGGTGAGATGAATTGGAAAAAGGTGTTTCTGCTACTTGAAGTGTTCTGTTCGAGTTTCACGTGTCTGCGAGCTGACATACATGCACTCTTGAGAGACACAGAGAAAGTGCAAATTGATATGTCAGGTACAGCTCCCAAAATGAAGAGGGCGCTGGTCCAGTGGAGTCTCTTATTCAGAACTACAATCCCCTGTGACTTTAGAGTTCATGCTGTGAGGGCTCTGTAGTTTTATTAGTAGGATATGTGCCATCTCCTCGTAGTTATGTTCACTGTGCTTTTTTTCTGAACAAAAAAAAAAAACGCCAAACATGCCTTGATTGGTGAGATTTGGTATTCGGAAACTAGAGAGATGTTTGTATGCGCATAATTGCTTCTTTTGCTTTTCAACCTCTGGCTCCCGGAGCTGTTTCCTGGAGTTTTAGTCTTTTAGTTTGAGCAGACACTCCTGTCATTTTATTTAAAGTAAATGCCACAATTTACAAGCCCAGAATCCATCCTTCTCCTTGGGGATACTGACAGAGAGGAAAGGGATACTCTTTGGTCCTTTCCAAGCAGAGCCTCAAATGCTCTATTTTGAAAATGGAAATGAATAAAAAGGAAATGGCACCCAGTCAGCAAACAATGGGGAGATTTGGAGTAAAGCAGAATTCGGGGTGGTTAGTGGTAAGTACTTGGGTTGTCTGTGGCCTATTTTCAAAAGGTCATAGTGAGTGAGGTAGTTTTCTTGGGGCCATTGCAAATAGTCAACTGAACGATTCACATCAGCACTTGTGGACTCCATTTATGGTACTGAAGGAAGCAGGAAGACAGAGGGAGAAAGGATGAGGATGAAAGCACAGACTTCTAAAAGTCAGCCAAGTGGAAGCACCGGGACCTGCCCGTGTTAGGTCAAATGCCACAATTCATGTGTATCCTTGGAATATAGTAGCATTATTTGGACAGGCTGCAGTTTACTTTTATAGTGCACCTGGATCTATCCATGTTTGGTCAAATGTCTTTCTGGAATTTGCAACCAAATTATTTCTATTTGGAAATTTAGCACAGATTGCTAAAGATTTAAATATAAGGTATAACATTTTGATGTTAACTGTCAGAGCTAAGTTATTGGCAGACTGGATTCTACTAAGCAATGATTTTTACATTACCTCTCTCTAACAAGTTAAACACAAGGTGTGGCTAAAATCTACAGAATTGTGTAGATAAGAAATATACTTTGAATCTAAATCAGCCACGACTCATGTGTATCCTCGGAATATATTAGCATTATTTGGATAGGCTACGTTTACTCTTACGAATAAATCAGAAGGCACATTGTGTGGTTAGAAGAGTTTTACTCTTTAAACATAATCTTAAAATGGGTTGTTTGTATCATATGCCCCCCCACCCCCACCACCCCTTATTAATACTGGGGACTAATGGCAGAAGGCCATGCAAAAGCTGTAACAGCAGGACATGAAGGAACTATAAAATTTTCATTAGGTCAAAATCACTACAAACTATAGTAAACTTAGGTAAGCATCTCACGTCATAAAGAGATAAGGTAGATGTCAGCATGTTTTGCAAGCAAAATAGTTGGGCAAAATACAAGGAGAAACCAACATTCTTGTTGCCAGGGAAGGAATGCATAGAAGGAAGCTAAATGTTAATTGTGGACTGATACGATTATCTCCTGAATATAGGCTATCCGGACATTCACTCTGAATAATACAAACTAACCCGAGGACTAAATCTACCAACTCTGGGCACTTTGTGACCCTGGATGAACTTTTTGATATCCGGGTAGTGAGTAACATCTGCAACAGTTATTCCAACTTGTGTATTTTATCTATGTGGTACTGACCTCCAGTTGCGTTTCAGAATCATGAGGGCTCGATTCCTAGGACCGTATGGGGCTCAGTGACCTGCCCAGGTACCACAAGTCAGAACAGTTTTCTTTTCCCTGTATCACACGGGGCCCTTCTATTTTTCCTCTTTAATTGGTTGGGGAAAGAAATAGGTTCTTGTAATGTTAATAAGGAAAATGAATCTTTACCCAAGGTAAAACCAGCCGTGCGACAATCTGATGTGCTGATTAAGTGATTGTCATCAGAAGTAGACAGGGTCACAGTCTGAGAGCGAGAGAGAGAGAGAGAGAGAGAGAGAGAGAGAGAGAGAGAGAGCGAGCTTCGGAACAATAGGGAGCAGGTTGGGAAGAAAGTGACAGTCAGAATTAACCAGCTTCAAACTGAGGACAGCTGCATCTCATTCCAGTTTCATTCTAATTTATAGAAACTTTTTCTTGTGGCTATTGCCCTTGAACATTTGAGCTTTCATGATGCTGCAATGAGACCAAGTTGAGATGAAATTAGCCACTGTGGAGCCATCCAGGTCCGTGGAAGCAGCTAATTCCCTGATTGGTTAATTGACATATTCCTCCAGGGGCTCTTATTGGAGCTATCCTTAGAGTACCTTTTTTTCTTGTTGTTCTTAAATGAAACCTGGAGTGATGACCTTTCACTGCTAAAGCTTGCAGACAGACTTTTAGCAGAGTGCAAAATGTGTTTCAGTGCTGATTCGTTCCCCCACAATTCGGCCAACATGTGAGCCTTCTCTGGGCAGAACAAGGATCGTCGCATGCTCAGAAATTCTCTTTGAGTCTGGGTCAGACAGTCTGCCCGAGGTTTCTTATCCAAACCCAGAACAAGTGCTGGGAGGCAGAAATTATAGGAATGCATGGTCACATCACTGCAAAAAAATAAAATAAAAAGAAAGAAAATAACTGCTTTACAAGTAGTGAGATTCTTATCACTGAAAGTGTTTGCTTTCTTGTCCTAGATGTTGGAGAAGGGCTTTCGGCATCAGTTGGAAAATAGGCAATGTAGACACAAACTACATTCAGCTTTGTGACTCAACTGTTCGTTCTGGAGTGTAAAGGGGAAGCTTTTTTTGCATTGCTTCCTATATGATTTAGTAATATCTGCCCATGTAATGAGCTCCCAGCAAAAAGGAAAAAGGGGCAAGAATTCTTGTTGTTTGGCTCTGTGGGGACACAGTGATTTGGATCGTCCTCTGTATTGGTTTGGTGTACGAGCTTGTGGCCCACAGTGGCAGGGCCAGACTCAACAAGTCAATAGCTTTATGTAATAAGGTGTTCCTGACTTCCCATGAGCAAAGAACAAAAAACAGTTTGGAACTCTTGGAACATAAACCCATGGGTGAGAGTTAGCATAAGGAAGATTCCAGACTTAAAAGGAAACACATAAGAATAAGAGCTCTTGAAGAAAATGGAACACATTACCCTAGTGTATAGTGAATGCTCTGTGCCCAGGCTTTTACAGAGAATCAACATTCCTTCCAAGAGTATGAGTCTCAGATCCCTCAATATATACTAAAGACTCTACATTAAAGGGTCAGGGAAAATAAAGAGGGCTCTAGAGAGCTGAACTCTAGATATCTGTGTTGGACGCCTTTCTCACCACTCAGTATCTGATTCATTGCGCTGTCGTGAAAAACAGATTGGCAACGTAGAAGGACGTTTGTCTTCTAGGCTTGACTCTGCCACCAACCTTCCGCATGTCCTACGGCAAGTCACCAAGCCTGCCTGATCCCAGTTTCTTCCAGTGGCAAATGAAAGGGTTGGACCACATAATTGCTTTCCAGGGCGTGATACACAAACCTGAGACGCTTTTCATTGATGTTCAAACATATCTGATTAAATAGTTATGTAGGGCTTTTAAAAATAAACCCAATATTAGGAAAAATATAACTAGCACATCAAATTCATGATTATACAGGTATTATTGCTTAGAGATGTGGCAAAAGTAGGTAGCGATATTAGGCCTGAGTACATTTAAAGAAAAATATTAAGTAAATAGTGCAGATATAGTAAATATCACAAATGCAGTGGGTGATTGACTGAATTTAGAACACACTTGAATGAGCTGATCTGTAAGGACCTGTCCATTTCTAAGTTTCCATTGTTTTTGATGCAGATTCATATGAATGGGCCATTCTAACGCAAACAAGCCTTTCTGTCTTCCGTAAGGCGGATTTTCAATGTAGGCCACTGTGATACACACTGAAGACTTTATATTCAAGGGATGGATACAGCAGAGTGTTGCCCAGCTGATGAAACATTGTTGAATTATTGGTGCTTTTTTGTTAGTTTGTTTATCTGCTAACCTCAGCTCCAATTTGTATCCAGTTTACCTATAGGGAACCTCTGTGTACGTTGAAAAATTTCCTTGCATAAGTTGAGTCATCAGGCCACACTCTATCCATTTATATTTTTTAATACAAAGAAAACAGATGGTCTATCCATCTGTGTCTACTTCACTTGGATTTGGAGAAGTGCAAGTATGATAACAACGTGCTTAAGAACGCAGCCTTTTGTGTCAGTCTACCTGAGATCAAATCCTGGCAGCTTTATTTGCCTCAGTTTCTTTGTCTGTAAAATGGGGATATTAAATAATACCTATCTCACTGGCATGTAAATAAAGAATTTGGCACGTTGCCTACCATAAAGTAAGAGCCAGATAAATGTAAACTATTATCATCATCACCATCATTGTCTAGTACCAATGTAAGATAAATTAAAGGGCAAGGGAGGATCTTCAAAATAAAATTCTCATTACAACATTTCTTCTACCTTCAACCTCCCCCACAAATCTGCCTCCAATCCATCATGCAGTTAGTTACGTGTCAAAAACGGCACCTACACACTATCCATCTTCCAAACGAAAATTGGCTCCGCAACCTGCTGGCATCTGGTTCTTACAAACATAAACTGTCTCTCTTACCTGGAATTGAACCTGCTTGTTTTTTACCAAACAGCCCGATTGCACATGGAAGAAGGAATCGCATTTCTCAACTTTGAGGATGCCGCTGAGGCAATATCTTAGAACACGTTGTCCTGCTCGCTCCTTTTCTTACTCCTTTGCATTCCTCATGACTGTGGGTTCCAAGATTACATTTGCATCGGCTCATACATCCAAATAACCCAGGAGACCCAACTCTGACTCTATCAGGTGGCACACGTGCCTTCTGGAAAATCAAGACTCTCATTGATTCTCTGTCCCCATTCAGCCCGATAAACTTCACAATTACCCTCATTCCTCCCATGCTGCAATTTCCTGTCTCCTTAGAGCATGACCCATGTGTAACATCTGGGGATTCTTTGAAATTCCTTGGCTCATCTCCTGGGTCATCAGGAACCACACAGGATATCCCAGATGTTCATGTAAGAAACAGCTTTTGAATTTCCTCCCAAGTTGTTTGCCGAATAGGTTTCAATCTTTACCAACCCTCTTCTTTCATAGCATTCTATTTCATGAGCTCCTTTTAAAAGGCTTGCCTTTATTGCTTTTGGAAAATAGGATGCCGTCATTTTGAAAACCTGCCAGTCAAAATTGGGGTTTGCTTTCCTTCTTAAGCTTTCTATCGTACACGTCTGTGCGTCATTATAATCAGACCCGCAGAAGGCCACCACATCACTGGCCATTGTTGAACTTTTCCATTTGTGAATAATAAAGAAACTGCAGCCAGGCGAAATTTAAGTATTTCATCATAAACAGTCTCAGGATAATTAGAATGGATTAAATTGCAAGAGAAAATGCATTTAGTTAATCTTTCCTCTAATTAAAAAAATATCCCTAGTTTTAAGTAAAGTGTTTGTTTTTAAAAACACATTTTCATTGTAATCAGTAAGAGAGAGGCTTCTTTGGTCCTCAATGATAGGATGAAACATCTGTAAAGTAATGAAAAGCTACCAGCCAGTGTTCGTTTTTGTTGTTGTTATTATTATTGTTACTAAGGCCTTAAGGAGTGAGTCCAGTCTTTTCCCAGGGCTGTCACCAAGGGATCTCCATGAATAACCTCATTCTGTGGTCCATGGTGGCATTAGTTTCTTTCTGTTCTGAGATCACTGGAGATGTGGTTGACCCCAGCAAGCATCAAGTGAGAAGGCTAATTTGGCAGAGGTTTATATACTTTTCCAAGTGAGCTGGGATAAGAGTCAAAATGAGACTAACAGGTAACGTAAGAAATTTTCAAGCTAGAACAGAGACACACTCCAGCCCTTCAAAGAAGATCTAGTCTAAGACAGATAGAACCCAAACCGCTCTAAGCCTACAAGTCTGTCTCACGAATAAGCAATAATTCACACCACCTCTGGCTCATCACAAAGCTTGCTCCCCACTCTCACCTCAAGGGTTTCTAGACCTTTCCAAGGGTGCCTCATATGCTTGTGTTTACTCTTCAAGCTTGGTCCCTTCGTTGAAACATACTGCCTGCAAAATCCACTTAAGGGGACTCCTACAGCACTTCTCCTACAGCTGGGGTCCATGCCAGGGGTGCAGTATCTAGTGCCAGCGGGCACCCTTGGTCCCCAGCCCTGAAGCTCTGCTGTGTTTACACAGAGAAGGCGAATACACACTTCTATCAGCTGCTCCAAAGGTCCTTTGAGAAAACAATCCATCATTTTTCACCTATAGTGCCTCTCCCGTCCCACCGCTGGGCTGTGGAACAGACACCACGGACTCCCTGTGTTTCTTCCATACTCTTCACCCTCAGACGTGATCCCTCCCCCCAGGAAGTGGAGGTTGCTTGCAGGTTCTCCAAGCCCAGCCAGTCTCTGGATCCCAGTTTAGACTGAGTCAGGACCTCTGCCATTTTGACATGCAGCTCTGTAGGAAAATTCCTTTTCTCCTCATTCAGGTGAAGGGTTGCCTTCATTTTCAGCCAGCTCAACTGCAAATACCAGAGCCCCTGTGATCTCCCTCCTTCATAATAGTCGAGTCACAGTTGGAATGAGGAGGGAACTGCTTACATATCCCCTGGATTCCGGGTTCCAAGCGGTTTCTGGCACAGCTCTTTGAGGCTGCTCCTCTAATCATGCGTGAGACCCAGCACCACGCAGTGCAAACTCAGTATCACAAAAACTACATCCTGCCAGACCCCAGAGAAAGGAAGGGTTAACCAATGGTCTAGAGACAGAAAGCCCCACATAATTGCTGTCCAGGAGGAATTAAAAGAGCTGAGAATCCTGGGCTACAAATTCCAATTTTAGCGGCACCTGGTCCAATTAGCAACGGAGTTGGTTAGAGCTTGGCCCAGACGGGTCATCTGTCTACAGCTGTAAGCAGAGTGGCAGGCTCTGATAAGTGTGAATTGCATTTCTTTATATCAAAAATTAGACTTTAACATCAAGAGGGATTGCCAGACAGCCCTGTCTAGATGTCTAGAAACAATGCCTGGGGCGGGGAGCCCCAAAAATTATAAAATAACCACATCACAAGCACAGAGGAAATGTCTGTACCCGATTCTATTCCAACAAGTTAGCAAGCTGTCAATCACTGGCCACGCTCCTACATCTGAAACACACTCTCAAATGACACAAAACTCAAAGCCGTGGCTGCCGCTTTGTAGAGAGCGTCCCGGCAATGGGGCAATGAGATTGTTTCTCTATGTTGGATGTATGAGAGCCCAGGAAGCCCAAATGTTACTGATGATTGCAATTCCCATGAATAGAAAAAGAGATTGAAGATATAGGAGGCAGTGTGAGAAACTAGCTTTTTCCTATTAATCCAGGGAACGCAGGCAAGTCGAGTTGGGTCCCGTAAGCATGTTGCTATCAACTTCTCACTATAGTTTGAATATGAACTGATTTAACTTTTTATTTCCATTTAATGGGGCCAAAAAAGATCTGTATCCATTCACTTACAGACCTGCCCCCTGGGGGTCTGATACAGGAACGTTATCACATCCTGGGGAAGCCTAGCACAGAAAACAGTCTACCCAGAATTAAACAGTTCTAAATGCATAATAAAAGCCCACTCCAAAAGCTCGATTATCTCCCACATTATGTTTATATCACAGAATGTAACATCTTTCGTCTTTGGTAACTATTAACGCACTTTACCAACGCTTCACTATTGTCATTTCTGTGCATCCCAAGGTCAGGGCATTGTGGGGAATGTGAAGCATCAGGATTGAATGTATGAGATTTAGAGTCAAACAGCCTCCATCACTTGCAAGTTGGGTGACCTTGATAAGTTATGTAGCTTCCGTAAGCCAGCTTTTCCCATCCGTAAATTGGAGATAATAATATCTATGTCCTATTATCATGAAGACTTCCCTTTTGGGAAGCGCTTAACACAGTGCTTGATACTCCATAAATGTTCACTTAAAAATCATTGATACCACATCTTCATACCCACCATAGTTTCCCACGTGTCTTCACAGAGTGAATGGTTAAGGAAGCAGTAGAGATAGCGTACAACCAGGCATGGTAAAGGGCCCAAACTTCCAGAAAGAGAGGCCAGGGGAGCTACACCTTATGTGTCCACCCAGGTGGATGAGCTCACTGCGACACATAGCCTCTATTCCTTTAGGAAGGGAAAACACTGCAAGGGAGAGGGAAGCAGGAAGAGATACAGAAGTGCTCCTGTTAGGATCTGACTACCAG
Source organism: Indri indri (assembly GCA_004363605.1). Taxonomy (NCBI): domain Eukaryota; kingdom Metazoa; phylum Chordata; class Mammalia; order Primates; family Indriidae; genus Indri; species Indri indri. The sequence continues at coordinate 13,103 of RJWJ010005478.1, forward strand.
TTGCAGGAACACAGGTGCTCCAGAAACCCACAAGAAAGCCATGCAGGTATCATCCATGCCATGTCTGGGGTCCATATTTCCTCTGTCTGGTTCCCCATGAGCAGTGACAATACATTCAATCATTCATGGTAGAATTTTTGAGCACCTAACATGTGCCAGCACCATACTGGGTGTGACTCACCAGCCCCTTCTGTGTGAATACCACCAAGGCAGCAGGGCAAGAAAGAGGTGGTTTGCAGAGGGCGGCAGTCGGAGGAACTTCAGACCGCAACTTTCTTTTTTGCCTCATTGAGACTTTGCTGTTTTCCAACCCAAGACACCCTGCCCGGTGTTTCTGCCAACAATTTTTGGTTTATTTTCAACAATGTCCCTTTCTCGCACCTTCCCAAGGAGATCAACTCAAAGATGGAAGCCTTTAACTTCAAATAGTAGTTTAAAGTCATTTGTAACACAATGTAATTGCAGAAAAGAAAGTAGTCAGGTATCAAACCATGTGGATACACACAAATGACTCCCTCATAAGCGTTAATATTTTCAACAGTGGAGGAAACTTAGTTAAATCAAAGGAAGATGGCAACTCATTAAAATTCGATTTTCCCTCCTATCCTTTTTTATCTTTTAATCCTCCATATATGCCATGACTTGTTCTGTTAAATAACACTCATTAATTAAATCTCATCTTCTCTTAGCTATATCTATATTTTTATTTATTATGAAAACTTTCAGATGCTTATAATCTAATTTAGTTGGATTACTGCTTGGACATCTCTAAGTAAGAAAACTGAGCTTTTAAGGTGGAATTACTGGCAAGGGGAGGGCGTGGGAGAAACCAAGTTCTCTTCTCATTTCTGCTTGGCAGAGATGGTTGGGCAGACCTTTCCTCCGTAAGGGGAATTGGCCTACATTTGGATGATGAGGGCACTATAAATTCAGGACCTTTGTTGACTTGTGGAAGGGAGGGAGGGCAGAACCTATAGAAAGAGTTGTAAACTCACATACCCCTACATGCATGAGGCAAGAACAATGTTAAGTGAGTGCATTAAACAGGGTGTAAGAGAGCAAAGGGTGGTAATAAGCTAGAAAGTGAATGTCCCATCTATGGAGGGCAGACATGACCCAGCTCCAACTGAACACTGTCATGTAGAAATGCAAGCCTCATTTTTCCAAAATTTCCAATTTTCCAATAGAGGCCAGAAATCAGGATTGCTATGCATACTCTCCCACTTTTCAAATGTTGGCAAGCAATTCAAAGTTTATTCAAGTGCTACACAGGCCATTCAAATAAGACTAGGAGGCCAAATGGACTACCCATCTGTGACCACTGACACTTGCCTCTAGGGCAGGATTAGTATTGAATAAGGAAACATCATTTGCCTGGATTGAGACTGGGACAGCTTTGGCTTCTTTTGTTTGATACCCCAACTCTCCTTGGTGACTGGTTTAAGCTGGTGGGATTCTCCTTACCATAGTACAATGGTGACACTTTGCACTTGCACGGTGAATTTTCTCCAAGGAGCTCAAAAGACTTTGTGTTGCCTCAGTCAACTTCACAGCAAGCCTGTGAGGCAGGCAGGTAGCTATCGCCCCAAAACACACGAAGAGCAGTGACAACAAGCATTTCACACAAGGCAGCTAGGTAGACTCGTTGGCATAAGTCCATGGTCTACGCAGTTGGCGAATACAGCATTCAAGAAGCATGGGCAGAGTTTCCCATTACTGCCTCCTCGGCTGCCCTTTTTGGCTTCTTATCTTCTTTCCATCTGCTTCAATTGACAGCTAAGCCCCAAATCTCAACAATGAATACCAGCAAGCCAAACCAGTGACTAGTTCCTGTTATGTGTGTGAGTGTGTACACGTCTGTGTGTGCATGCATGTGTGTTCGCCCACCTGACTTCTCGGCAAGCCCAGCATGGTACATCCACACCCATTACAACACGTCTCTGCATCGGTCATTGGTCTAATGCCATGCTCTGAAATGCTACTTTTGCAAATGTTCAAGATCTAGAAACTCCAAATGGGTATTTTCAGGACTCTGGATACTTGTACTTTGCTAACAGTGTCTAATAATTTGTGCTGCTTGGGGATCCTCTGTCCCTTTCTCTTCCTTAGACTGACAGAAGGACAACTACAGGGCTAGTATACAGCCTTCTCTTGGACTACATAGGTTAGCAGAAGTGGCCATGTAAAATAGGGATCAGGGCCAGAGCAGTCCAGTGGAGGCCAGGAACAAGAATCTTCTCTGAGTAGCCTTGGACTGAGCACCCGAGAAAGTCAGACTGACCGGCAGCGACTGGGGCTCTTCTGTAGTCATCATTTCCCCCTCTCTGGCTGGGTTCAAGGGCTGTCCCCTGGGGCTGCACCTTCCTCTCTGCTTCCTGGGCATATATGCTCTATGTCCTGCTCTACTCAGGGAAATTCCTTGGGTATTATAGGCATGACCCAGAGAGAAGACCCCAGTTCAGCAATGTAAACCTGTTGATCTTTTTCCCAGGACAGGACAGCACAGCACAAGTATCCTGAATTTTCTAGATTGCCTTGCTCTTCTTTCTAAATTGCCTCAGATCAGGTTACAGATTCCAGGGAACAGTTCTCAGCATGATATTCTACTTTAATCATTCGCATTCTCTGCATGCAGCCATGCTATAAACATCCTTCAGAGGCAGATGCAAAACCAGGGAAACACCTGGCCACTTTAAATGCACGTGTTGGAGAGATTATTAGACTTACTGGCATTGGAGCTACAAAGGCTGACGTATCCACCAGATTCCCATCTGATCCCACAAATCAGGACACTCTTCTTTAGAGTCAAAGGAAACTTGCCTTTTCCAGGGATGAAAACTTTAAAAACCCAGCAGAAAAGCATGGGAAATGTCTCCTTGATCTAGAACCAGGAATTGATTGAGCATCCAGAATCAAGCATGATGTTTTAACTCTTCCCAGTAGATCCAAATCAATATTGAATATTTAAAAGGCATATAGATGAAAAAAAACCACTTTCCTATATACCCGAGTTTATAGGGAGAAATCAACTTTTTTTGCTGCCTTTGCAGAAATCAACCTGTGTTTTCCACTCAGCTATGCAAAATGAAAACTTTCAAAGGTCAGCTGACGCTTCTCTATATCTTCATTCATCATGCCTCTCAACGTATCAGATGGATCGATCATAATGTGTATTTTTTGCACCCATACACAAACATACCTTTCGGGGAGTTAATGGGACACTGTGTCAGAGACATCTCTGTCTTAACAGCTGGGGGGTGCCCACATTCTAGCCATGTGAAAAAGTCAGGGAATACACACACATCCCCAGTGTTGCCAAATCCAGCAAAGCGCAAAGAATCGGGTTACACGGTTTGCAGACAGCCTGGAGAGAGAATGCCCACTCAGGCCCTCCAGGCTGCACTAGCCGTCAGGTTAAATTGACTCCTGAAGCCAAACGGTGAAACTCAGAGATCCCCAGGCAGAGGCACTGGTCACTAGAGAGTTCGACCATAAGAGTTTATGCTTCCAGGCCAGCCCAGGCTTCAGAAGGTACGGAGGTGAGATTTCAGTTTAGCTAATTGCACCTGGCTGGACCCACAGGTCCCTCTAAGTTGTGCCTGTCCTACTGATATCAGCATTCCTGGGATGGCTTTCCCTTGACATTTAGATTTCTGCTTCCACCGCCAGTGAGATTGGGTTAGGCTAAGCAATACGACTTTAAAATATTTTCTGAGCAGTAACACAACAGGTAAAACAAACAATTGCAGTGTTATAAACTCATGTCTTTTAGGAGACATTAAAATGTTACTGATACTGGTCGCAGTGAGGTACAGAGCCGCAAGCTAAGACTTCGAGGGGATGGAGGCAGAGGCCCTGAACGCGCCATGAGGCGAATACACAAAGATGGTAGTTAAAGCCAAGCCGGGAATAGCTTCAGAAGCTAGAAACACACATTGCGGGGTGTAGGGGGAGAGTGCATTTTAATTTGTTTTTCCTCCCAGGCTATGGCTTTACTCTTTTCTATTAAAATCTTGACAATATCTCCCCAGAAAGGTAGTCTCTGGCAGAGCCAATTCTTTTGGTTTGGCCAACCCTGGCACCTAGGAGCAAAACGTACTATTCAGAAAGAACATAAATTGTCCCCTGCCTTAGAGCCTGGAACTACAGCAGGTGCTCAATAAGTGCTGGCTGGCTTGAGAGTCCCTGAGTGTGAGCCCGCCCTCCCTGCCTCCATAGCCCGAGTCATTTAAGACAGAGGAGAAGAAAAAACACATTATATCTAAGAAGAAAGTTGGGCGGTGGGGAATAATGAGAACCCACCATGCGTTAGCTTCAAAAATACTGTTTCTTAAGCTGCCAAAATAGCCTGTTTGTTAGAAGTCAAGAGCTGGGTGCAAAGAAGGAATAGCCAAGATTCTCACCGAGTAAATAAGGAGTTTCTCCTGAGTTTGGGAGCGTTCAGGATTGAACAAGGGATTTTTTTTTTGGCTTGTGACCTAGCGTATGCGTTTGCGGTGGGGGTAACATCACCCCCAACAGAGTGAAAAAGGGTTCGAGGGGGTGAAAAACCTTACTCTTTGTACGTATAAACACATATGTATGCAAGACGCAAACAGCTCTACAGTATTAAAATGGCAATAAAATTTCATCATGGGGAGAGGAATTAGGGGGAAAAGATCTCAAAATGTTCCTGGGGGAGGAGATAATGAAGAAAAAAGTTGAGAAATATTAATCTGGTAGAAGAAATGATAAATTGGTTCATTTCTAGAACTTCAATAGTAGTGGCCTCAAACATCCTTAGGGAAGACACACTGTTGCTTAGCAGATTTTCTGCCAACTCATGTTTCTATCTTTATCACCCCCTGTCTGTCTGCTGACTCAGTTTCATACCAAATCAGTTTGGACTTAAATAACCAGAGAGGCCAAATAATTGATTTTGTATATGTTTTTAATTATCGACTTACTGAATTCCATTTTCAGTTACTAGCAGCTAACGTTACTGAGTACTTACCACAAAACTAGCCAGTCCCAGTGCTGAGGTCTCCTATGCCTTGTCTCATCTAATTCTCACGTCAGTTTTGTGAGGTGGATACTATTAGCATTTTACAGGTGAGAAAACGGGCTCAGAGGTTAAGCAACGTGTGAAAGGCTTAACTATCCATGAGTAAGGCAGACGAGCTCTACATCCAGGTTTGCGTGGCAGAGACCAGGCCTAATCATTGCACTATTTTAATCACCTGATTTCTCCCCAGTCAGTTGGAGCAAGAGGGTTTCTTGGGAGCCCAGCAGTGAAATCAGAGCATATGGGCACCAGGGAGTGACCCTCACCTGTTGGTCAGGTCATCACCTGCAGGAGAATGTCTTTGGTGATGGAAGATAATCCAGTCCCCCTGTTAGCTTTGTCAGTGTCCCCCAGGCCAAAGAGGACACTAAGTAATCTCAGATTCCAAAAATGACTCATCGCTACTCTGCATGGGCATAATTGGCCAACCTCCCTAAATTTAAGTTGACTTTCTATCAGAGTTCACATTTCCACCAACTTTTCATTAAATTAATTATTCAAAACAATTCAGAGTTAGCGTTCTCACAGCAACTGTAACTCTGCCATGACTAGATTAAGGCGTAAATTGAACAGCATGTTTTGCAATAAAGTTAATTTTATATTCACCAGAGAACTGAGTTATAGTTGCTGTGGGAACCATCATTTCGAATCTCTTGACTTTGGTGCATTTAAATTCTCAAGCACAGCCCTGCACACGGTAGCATATTTTGCATGGACGTTTAATTTGCTTCACACCATGGTCTGGCGGCTACCCTGAACTTGGAAGTCCTGTCAGAAATGAACATTGCAGCCTTCTTGTTTTCCCCTTCTGACTTATCCTGGTAGCTATGACACTATACGGAGAAACAGGCAAGAAACCAAAATGATTCCCATTTTATCTTGAAGTTGTCAGTTTCAGGGAAGTGGCTTTCCTTAGCAGCACCAAGTCTCTGGCAATGTCATCTGAAGCAGGGAGTGCCGTCGCTTTTGTGTGCAGCCAGGATTCTCATCCAAGGGTATTTCTGGATCTCTGCTGTATTATTCAGAACACACAGGGTGACCTCCGAAAGCTCCAAGGGCTTGCATGTGCCATTAATCATGCAGGCATGCACAGCCGTACATCAGAACGTATTGGAGCTCCAGAAAAGCTAAGCAACATTTCCCAAAGCCACGTAAAACCCAAGCATCTCTAAATCAAGACGCATTGCAGGGCTTCTAAAAGGTACGTTCAGCAGAACTTGAATAGAACTCAGGCTAAACACTGGTGGTATGGAACTGGGAACGTGTGCCAAGGTAAAGATAGTGGCTTGTTTGGGAGGAATAGCAGAGGCAGATGAAACTCCGAGATGGTTAGAGATGCAAGTGTTCCATCTACAAGGATTATTGATTTCCGCAGCTTTATTGGAAAACTCAGTCATGCTTTCTGCCTCCTGGGGATTGCTCTGCTGCGGTTTGGGAGTGTGTATGTGGCAGCTTTGCAGGTTAGCAGCTGAGTAGCAGCATTCAATTATCCATTTAGCTAGAATGTGACTTAGCAGAAACAGACTGCTGTTTTGCATGTTTAAAATGTATTGTAAAGGAGGGATTTTTGTTTCTCTGTAAATGAGAGGATTTGGAAGAGGAAGCTCTTGCCTTCCTAAGGGCACACTCATTATGCAAAACTAGAGAATAGCACCTAACAATAGCACCGGCCAGATTGTTGGAATTCTGGCTACCATTCGATGCTTTTTCAGGAAACAAAAGTCTCCTTATTCCTCATCCTGCGCCACACATAAATGCACCTCCTGATAGAAACGGTGGCGAAATTTGTAGATAAAGACCCTGTCATGGTCAGTGGCCTCCCCACCAAGTCCTTGATCAGCCAAACACAGTATTGAGAAAAGAGTTGCAGAGAAAAGGATAAGTTCGTGATGCTCCAGGGTTACCTGGGTCACATGGATGGGAAGGGTGAGCGACAGACGGCTCTGAATTCATGACTAAGGGTGGGCGTGGGAGACACCCATGCCAGCCAGAGGAAAAAAAGAGGGTGAGAGAGCAGAGGAGAGATTGGAGTGTTTTTATTGCTTCTGTACAGGTAAAAAGTGCCATAAAACAAGATAAAACATGTGCTACCGTATAAGGTTATTTGACACTTAACTGTTCAGTGACCAAGTCTTTAGAGGATTTGGAGGGATTGTTGGTAAGGAAGGCTTGATGGATTAATAAATAAATATAAATATATATATGTAAACAGATAGCTAGAAAGAGCTTTTTAAGTGTGTCTGAGTGCCACGCTCAGATGGGTCAAGCCGGCCTGTGGAGACAGAAGGAACAAAAAGCCTGGGAGTAACTTAACCAGAAGGGTGCTTGGGCTGGTGCAAGGAGGCCTTGTTCCCGAGAAGAACCAGGTGAAGCTGACTGAATGAATGCCGCCTCCAGGGCTGAAGTCACTGTGTTAAGAAAGGCTGGGCATTCCCTTGCTGGAGCTGTTCCACGTGGGCTTGTCAGCCCTGGCCCTGCAGACACAGCCCCTGCGACTTGACGGCTTTCTTCGCTCTTTGGGCACCTCGGCGCACCCATGCTGGCCTTCCCCTCCATGTGTTTTCTGTAATGCGGAAGGGCCACTCGGAGAGGAGGGCAGAATCGCCGTGAAACCCAGCCTCCGCAACCTCGTCCGCCCGCTAGCTCCCAACTGAGTTTGGCTTGTTTGCACGCTGTTTCATGGACCGTGTATTTTATCCTCTGGTTTTGTGTCTCAAACGCCTTCCCTTCCGGAGGGATGCGCAGGGAAACCGAAACACATCCAGTATTAGCCGTGCCACATAGGGTCCCGGAGCAGGGCAAACCTGTGCCCTGCCCAAGCCTCCACCATGACCTACCCAGCTGATCCTGACGGCCCCCCCCCAGCCAGGCCACCAGATTCTGCCCTTGCCCCTTCCTCCATCTGTTCTCCACCCAGCACAAGGGAGCCTTTAAAAATTCATGCCAGATCAGACCATATCTCTGCTCAAAACCCCGCAGTGACTTAATGCAGAATAAAGCCAGGTGGACTACAAGGCCCTATACTTCACTCACTTGCCCTAGCCACACGGCCACCTCACCGTGCCTCCAACACCCCAAGCACTTTGGTAGCTACAGTTTCCTCTGCCTGGACTACTGTCTCCCAAATACTGGCATGATTTGCTCCCTCCGTCCTTTAGGTTTTTAGCTCGAGCATCGCCTCATCAGCCAGGGCTTCCCTGGCCACCCTGTGTAAGACAGCGACTCCATCACACACTGCCCCACTACAATCCCCTTTCTCTGTTTTTCCCGAGAGCAATCACCACCATCTGACATGCAACAGTAATTTTTTTATTTGTTTGTTGTGGTTCTCCTCCCAGTAGATTGTAAGATCTTTGAGAACAAGACTTTGTCTCTTTGGTTGACCACTGTACGCCCCTGTCTAGAAAGTACCTGGTGCATGAGACATGTTCCATAAATATTTATTGGGTGAATGAAAGGTCTACTGCAGAAATAGGCATATTGTAGTCACTCAGTAAATGTTCGGTATGGGAGTGGTATCTCTCCTTTAGGGGTCCTTTTGTCCCTGATTCCCACGCGCTAGACCCATTAAGGACTAAGGACAGAGCAGGAGACAACACCAACAGTCCTGACGGGGTGACCACCACTCCACTCCGGCAGGTCACCAGAGGGGACTTCCCCGAGCAGGGTCCTCGTGGTGCATGGTCTGGTTCTCAGCTTCAGAAACCCTGCATTGCTTGTGTTAACAGAGTGGGCCAAGCCCCAGACTGCTGCCCTCACGCTACCCAGATTCACATCTAAACCCAAAATGGCCATCATTAACCCATAGTGAAGAAACTCCACATCTCCGTATGGGAAATGGTGTTGAAAGCAGATTGCTTGGGGAACAAGCAGTATGCTATTCTGAGGTTGCCTTCTCCCTGTAGAACAGAGGGGAGCAAAGTCCATGGGCTCAGAGTCGGAGGGGCCTGGGGTCAAACCCTCCCACCTACCCCTTGCAGTGGTTATGACCCTAGGCAAGTTCTTCAACTTCTTTGAGCGGCAGCTTTTTCAACCACGAATGCTGATCATAATAGGAACTTCACGTGGCCCTTGACGTGGGTCAATGCAATAATCAGGGTGTGAATTGCTGAGCACCAGGTGTGCACTCACAAACGGCAGGCTCAGTTGCCGGCCCCCCCACCCCAGTCGCACCAGCACCGGCTCCCTCTCCACACCCCTAGCAGACCACCCCTTTCTGTTAACATCCTTTTCTGAGCCAGGTTGAGATTTCTAAGCCCTGCGATCCTAGATAGTGTCACCTCACACACCTTTTATGTTTTTAAGGGGAATCCTACAGATAATTTATCGCATCCATTATGTGCAGATCTTACTCATGCAACTCTCGGGAAATTACCTCGTTTTTCTCATTTTCATGTAGGTCTTTGGAGGGCACCTTTCTGGGGTCTTTGCTCTGCAGAATACACCGATCCTATTTTAAATAACTGCGTACAGTCCCTCCTCATCGCCAATTCACGTGCAAATCCAAGGCTTTCCAAAACCACACAGACCTTTCTGCCACTATCCCAGGATACTTTTAACAATAACGATAGTAATAATAGCTCTCTGTTGTGGAACATTTACTATGTGCCACGCATGATGTATGCTCTCATTTAAACCTCAACAACCTGTGGGATAGGGACTTTTATTGCTTGGGCTTTACAGATGAAGAAACTAAGAAATTAAAGATCTTATGATTTTTGCCCAAGATCATACAGCCGAAGGGTGGAGCGGACATACGAACCCAGGCAGTCTGGATTCAGAGCCCACTCCCTTCATTACTCTGAGTACTGCCACCCTGTCACTGAGCTGACCTGACACTTTGGCCCTGGGAGGCTGCAGAATCTATTGGAGAACCCAACATACTAAAACAAGTAACTCAGTGTGAAAGCCTGTGGTACCTTTCTTGCCCTTGGGGACCTCCACCTCTGTCCTCATCTTCTCCTCCATGACAGCCAATGAAAAGAGCCCAGTCCTCACTCTGGTCCTCAGTAATGAGCGATGGATGATCTCAGGCTGCCTGGGACTCAGGAGTCTGCCGGGACATCAGACCCCCACTGCTACAACCTGGACAGTGCCAGGCAAATGGCATGGTTGGTCACCCTGTTTAAGAACAGGGACTAAGGAGCCATCTGCCTGGTGTCAAATCCTGGCCCCATCACTAACTGACTCTTTTCCTTTAGCCAAGTTACTTAACTTCTCTGTGCCTCTATTTCCTCACCTATAAAATGGGAATAATAATAGCACCCACACCATTGGGCTATTGTGACAATCAAGTGAGCTAATGCATGAAAGGTACGCATGAGTGCCAGCACACAGAAATGTCTCTATGAGGGTTTGCTATTATTGTTATTATACAAAGAGCTCCCTAAAATCCGGAATTTCAATCACGGGGCAGATTCTTTGCCTGGCCCTTTTAACATCTGTTAGAAACAAACATTTAGTGATTTCCTTACATTTCCTAAATTTGTGCTGGGAGCACCACCACCAACAACAACAAAAAATGCCGATTTATTGCTGGCCTGATTTTACATTAGTTAAAAGAGAGCCGTCGGCCCTGCAGAAGTAGCAAGTCCGTGCCCACAAGCCTCTTAGGTGTTATTTGTATTTTTATGACCCTCTTGTGGCTATCAGAATGCTCAGTGGGTGCAGAAATTGGATATTTAAAAATAACAAATAAGAAATCAAAGTCGCACCTTGTCCCTATTTCCATACCAGTAGGTGCCACATTCATTATTTGCTGGACAGCCGTGGGAATAAGCCGTGCAAGGCACAACAACTTGATTATCCTCCAAGAACCAAATTAAACCATTGGGCTTTCTTATGATTGTTATCCCTGCCTTTGTGTAACTCTCGTCGCCCTCTTCATCTACCAGCGTGCCTTCTCTTCTGCTCACTGGGTGCTCTAGTCTGTCTCTTTCAGTCTGGAGGTATCTGCTTCTCACAAGTTGAAAGGCAGGGATCCACACCGTGCTCACGCACAGCCCCTGCCGTCAGCTTGGTTTGGAACTCTGTGCTGCAACCAGCTGCTGCTTTTGCTTGGGGACATGTCATCTTTCCAGAGGCTTGGGGTGTGGCCTGCAGGACGCTTTTCCTTTCACCTGGCTGCTGAATCAAAGACCCAGTGAAGCAACAAAGAAACACCACACAGTTTTTTTAAAGCATCCATTCAACAAATATCTTTAATGCACTAGGGTGGCCATTGGGAAAACAGCCATAAACAGCCGAGCCAAAGTCTTGACACTCTAGAAGTTTAGAGGCTCCCAAGAAGATGGACATTAAACCAATGGTTCTCAGCCTCTGCTGCATGTAAGAACCACATGGTAGCTGTGAAAAAAGGGGCGAGGGGAACCTGACCCCTGGGTGTCTGATCCGCAGAGATTCTAATTTAATGGGGGTGCAGCCTAACACGGGGATTTTTCAAGGCTTCCAGGTGAATGACCCACTGCTTTAAACAAAGAATTAATTAGAAGTATGATGAGTGCGGTGGAGGAGGAGGAGAGGGTGCAGTGAAAGCAGGTAATGGGGAGGAACCCCAAGCTGGAGGTCAGGAAAGCCGTCCCTAAGCAAGGGCCAGCTGAGCCCAGGGTGAATCGCTTTAGCCAAGGAGAGTGCAGGGAGCGTAGTTCGGGGAGAGGGATCTGCAAAACCCCAATGAAGGATCTAGGCTACGTTTTAGAACATAGTAGGGCAATGTGGCTAAAGCCCAGAGAGCAGAGATGGAAGTGATGTGAGATGAGAAGGGAGAAAAGGGCAGAGCCAGATAATGCGGGGCCTTCGAGGCTGTTTCAGAGGGTTAGGACTTAATCCTAAAGCAGTGGCTCTCACACTGAACAGGCATCTAGATCCCCCAGAAAGCTTGTTAAAATGCAGGCAGCTGGGCCCTACCCTGAGGTTCTGATTCAGTAGGTCCAGGATGGAGCTCAAGAATGTGCATTTCTAACAAGTTCCCAGGTGATGCTATTGCTGGTCCCAGGACCATACTTTGAGAAGCATCACCCTAATGTGAAGCAATGGGAGAAACCCTTAGAGGATTTTCAACAGGTGCATGGCACGAATTCGTGTGTCCTTTAGCAACATAGTGATATTCACTCCCATAACTAGCCCACTGCATGCTCTTTTGATTAGGTGAAGGGGAATAAAGAAGGGTGATGTTCCAAGGGACGCAAGCAGACACTGCAAGGAAAGCACAGGCCGCGCTGGATCCCAACGTATCTGAGTGATAATGATGATTCACTTTGAATTCACTAAGTAACTGACATGGGGTTTCCCTCCCAGGAAGAGCTATTCACAGTCACTACTGCCTAAACCTTTAGTCTCCCCCTCCCATAATCGTCTACTTGGAAAAGGAAAGTATTAATGAGACCTTGAAACATCAAAACAGCCAAAAATAAGATGCATCTTCCTTTCTCCTTTTTCTTCACATGGTGAAAGGATCGTTTTTCCTTCTTTTTCCTGCGGCCAAGGCTGGGCCAACTGCCTTCCTTTTCCACGCAGAGATGCTGCTGCTCAGTGAGGATCCAGGTGCATCCAGGAAACATGAGGCACGGACAGCTGGATCCAAATGGATACCGTCTCACGGAGGCTCTGCTGTTTCTCTTGCTGCTGGGGTGGAGGGGAGTGATTCCTGCCTTTCCAGCAAAAGACAAGCAGCAGACCATGGGAAGGATCGCTGGCCTTCCCAGCGCCCCCAGCCCGGCATCCCCAAAACTCGCATCTCCACGAACCCTTAAAGACACGCAGACACTTGAAACAAAGGGAAACATCTGCCTCTCCCAATTTCCCATGTCTTCTCTAACAAAGCGAGGACAGCTGTGTAAGGGCAGGTTCACAGCTGCGTGACCATGCCAATTTGTGCCCGGAAACACAGTCCCCACACAGCTCCCTCCTGCACACACGGATGAGCAACAGGGACAAGCCCTGCCGTTTTCCAGAGACCAGGATGTTTCTCTGGCAGCCAGCCTTCCAAAATTACTTGGAGGTTTTCCCCAGAGTGTCTCGAAGCATTGGATTAATTTTCTGAGCATTTGCCACTGCTGTTTAGTATAAGTGGCTACTGAACCCCTGGTGATCCCCGATCCCCAACACCTCAGCTGTTTTCCACTATAAAGAGCTCTGGAATGCAATGACAAACTCTATTATTAAATAATTTCCAGTATGTGTGCTTCTTAATTCCAACAACACACAGCTCCAGGAAAACACTGATATTTAAAACAGTTGCAGGGCAGAGGGTTGGGGGGCTGTTCCTAATTAAGTTAATATTCAGAAGTACAATTCTTCCCAGGAGAAAAAGCACCCATTTACTCTGCCTTCCACTCTTCTGAGCCTCATAATTGCTTCTAGCTTCACTGGGTTTTCTTCCCACTCAGCCAGACCAACATGGCACTGCCGGATTTGGGGCTGGTGGTCGTCAAGGGAATGAGGATTTCCTAGGACACAGCACAATCACACACTGAGGAACTTATTAACTTGAAACAGGACAGGCTGTTCCTTTTTTCCTGATCTGGGAGTGACCTGTACTTCGGGCTATGCCACAAAGAGAAAGCCTACCACTAATTATAATATTTGTAACAACAACAACTATATCAACACTAACAATAATAAGTGCTACTATCTATTGAGCACTTACAGTGTGCCCAGCTCTGCTAAAATCTTTGCCTTTAGCATTTTATTTAATACCTCTGCCATCTGTGAAAAGAAGAAGTACACTATTGTCATCATCCCTGTTAAGTTATTCAATCAACAAACATTTACTGAGTGTCTACTATATGCCAACCATTTTTCTATCCACTGAGAATATCTCAATGAACAAAAGGGACAAAAATCTCTGCCTTCCTGGAAGTTGTATTCTATAGAGAGGGCCAAGAAATAAGATTAATTCATAAAATATATAGTTTTTCAAACAGGCTAAAGCTCAGAGAGGTAAATCTACTGGCCCAAGTTCATACAGACAGCAAGAGGCAGATCTAGGTTTCACTTCCAGAGCTCTGATTCTAAACCAGGTTAAGATTTCCTCCCTAATTGGAAAAAAAAAAACAAAACTTTCCACAAGGGTTTAACCTAGGAGTAGCTCTCCTAATGGTCTCTTGAACCAAACGGAGCTGTCTCACTTCTTTGGCGTTCCTTGTCATCTGTCTGCATTGACATGCAGCCTGTTTTGTGTTTGCACTTGCATTTCCATCTGGGGAGGGTGTTGCCATCTATGCTTTTCTTAGGTGTGCTTGACGTTGAATATTAAAATCCCGTTTCTCTCTCCATACCCCCTATGCAATATTAGCCACTTACTTCTACCTCTAAATTGCCACACATGGCAGAACATTTCTTGACGCTTTTTTAGAAAAGCCTTTTATGGTAATTACAGCTTTCTTCAAGTGCATTTATGCTCCCCTTTTTACAGTACCCTAGACATTATTTTGCTCATGCCTAATTTTTGTTAAGGCAAAAAGCCTGTCTACCCGGTAATTGTGTCGACAGACTTTTTTTTTTAATGGTTGGAATTTATGTGTGTAGAAAGTCTCGGAAACTATTTCATTACCTCTCTGCCAAAGGTATTGGAGATGCTGATTTCAGTTAGAAGTTGTTCATTCATCATTCCCCCCATCTATTTATTGAGTACTGGCAATCCAAGAGTAAACAAGTTAGACATGGGCCCTCCCCTCATGGGTTTATGCCATAGCAGGAGTGCCCAGGACAGCTGCTCAGTTGTATGCTGCAGAATTCTAGGGGCACCATTCAAATTGTAGGCAATGACAATATGCACATTTATTATGATAATTTTCTAGCAGATGACAGTAAAATGTCTTAAGGAAGGGCTACCACATGGCCCAGCAAGCATCAAGGAGGTGCTAGACAGTTGTGATACAGTGGGGCGGATAGGATGGCATAAAGGAAATGATAAAGCTGTCATGACAAGTGTATCTCGCCTGGGCTTGGGAGCTTTGGAAAAGTTTCCAGGAGGAGATGACTTCTGAATGGGGATCTGAAGGATGGGCTGCAGTTAGGGAGGTAAGGAAAGGACAAGTGGCTTAAGTTGGACCAAAGCCTAAAATGATACTGAGATAGGCCAACATGGTAAGAGCCAGTTCGTGTGAGGTCTGCGAGCCAGGTTAAGGACTTCGGACTTTACCCAGGGCTCAGTGGAAAGCTACCGAAGTGTTTCTAGCAATGTCCAGAATGGAGAGAAATGGATGCTGGTGCAGGACTGGAGTCAGGGAGGAGGGATGGGAGGCTTTGACAAGAGTCTGGACCAAAGATGAGGATGGCTAGAGTTACCGTCGCAGCAGCAGGGGTAGAAGTAGAAGGCAGACTCCGAGATATCTAGGAGGGAAGACCGGTAGGACCAGTTACAGTTAAGAGGAAAATTAGGCAGGATGTGGTTGAGGTTAGATACAAGAGGTGAGAGGAAGGTAGGAGGGAGGAGGAAGTTTCATCCTTGGGCAATGGGGTGCAGGGAGGTACCATTCATTGATCAAGGGATCAGAGTGGGAGGGGAAGGAGGGTAAAGAGGCTGGATTCTGTTGAGTTTGAGATGCTTATGGGTGAACAGATGGGGATGTCAAGGCGCAGGTTGGAGTCCAGGCCTGGAGGTCAGAAGACTGCAGTTGAAGATTCAGGAGGCATCAGAATCCAAGGGGATGTTTGGGGGTTTGTTTTTTAAATCCCCGATTTCTGCATCAGCTCTTTATAGGTTGCAATATGATAAAAACCAAACCAAAATCTTGCTGGTGCCCTTGAAATTTCTCCCTGGGAAGGGAATTTTTGATCTTGGAAAGGGATGTCCCTAATATCTTCTCATGACTCTCAGAAGAGTTTATAGATACAGGTGAGAGTGAAATGATGCCACACACCGAGTTGTTTTCCATTTATTCAACCACCTACTGTGTGCCTGAAACCAGACCAGGCTTTGGGATCCGACAGCAAACAACCAAGTGTTGGATCTCATGGGCTGTATGTCTAGTACAGGGTTTCTCAGCCTTGGCATTGTTGACATGTGGGGCTCTATCATTCTTCATTGTGGGGGCTGTCCTGAACACTGTAGGATATTGAGCAGCACCCCTGGCCTCCACCCAATAGATGTTAGTAGCATCCTCCTCAAATTGTGACAATGCTATATGTCCCCTGGAGAGAGGAAGGGGGACACAATTGCCTCCATTCAGAAGCACTGGTCTAGGGTCTTGATAGAACCGGAAGCCTCCAGGCAGCCAGCTTGCTCTAGCTGCATAAATAAGGAACCAAACAGGTGTGCCCTAAGGGGCTCTGTTTCAGTGGTCTTGGAGGTAGGCACTCAAGGAGGTCAGCAGTGCTAGCCTGGAATCCAGAGACCTCATACAGGAGGCTTATCGGACACCCAAGCGTGAGCCCATAAGCCCAATCCGACTTCAGTCATAGCATCCTTTCCGGAGAATAGCTGCCACCTGATACCCGTTTGCCCTCTGGACTAATGACTTCCTATGTTTTGTTTTTCCTCAATCAGAAGCTGGCTTTGCACTTTACAAACACAAAGAGTCACCTCCTCAGAAGGCCACCCGTAGAATGAACTTGTGCTGGGGGTAGCTTGGGGTTGCCTAGCAACGCCACGCACCTACCAGGGCTGCTTTCTTCCTCTTAAAGCTAAAAGCAAAGTCCTGTCCATTAATTCCCAGCTGCCCTGAAACTTCTCAGAGATTTGCCAGCTTCCTACTGTTCGTGTTTTCATCTTCTTCATAGGATGTGGAGAAAACCCGCGACTGTGGTCTGTTTATCTCACTTCAGTTGGTCGGCAGGGGCCGGGAGGAGGGGGAATCAGGAGAGAAAGCAAAGGGGGAAAAAAGCCTCCTTCGATCTAGGAACATACGTATTTTGAGTGTGTATCTCTGCCTGACGTGCTAGCATTCTTTGCAAATTTAGATTTTTATGTAGTAGACGTGGGTTTCCTATACAATGAGGCTTCTGTTGAGACTTTGGGCATGATTATAGTCAGACATGAGACCTCAAAGTAGCTAAATAACAAAGCACCAACAAATAGATACCATGCCGAGTGAACGTTGGTAGGTCTGTCATTTAGTGCGTTCTCTGTGATCCATTCCTCAAAACTCCACTGGTGGAAATTGTAAAGCTGGCGGTGGCTGGAGGTGGGAGATATTCTCTTTTCCTTGGGAACCTGTGAAATGTCTTTTGGGCTTTTCCTACCAAGTTCCATTTGGCTCCTGCAGAAATGTTTGTGGCATTTCTCTGAGTCTGAGGGTGGCTTCCCCTCCGAGCTCTCTCTCACAGCACATCCAAGGGCTTTCCAGGCAGGGCCACGGGCACCTCCTTGGTAAGGAAAGGTATGGAAACGTAAACCTGGGCTTTGTGAGGATGGGTGTGGAGACCAAACAAGCCTTTCTCGAGGTGTGCAAACACAGGTGCTTCATTTGCATGCCGGATTTAGTGCTAGGCTGTGCAGCAAAAGAAAACAGATTCCCCAGTAAGGGTCTCTTGGTTTTCCCTCTCAGGACAGCTCAGCTTCGCTACAGACTGCCCCACACAGATCTCCTCTGTTGCAAACCCTCTTCTCGCAGGCCCTAATCCATACCACATTCTGGAAAGCATGAGGGGCGACAAGCACTGAGGAGCGAAACTCCTCTTCTTAAAGAAGTAAAACTCAGTTGCAGATCCTCCAGACCTTTCTTCTTAGGAGGAGTCCTTTAAATTCCCACCCCTGTCACATGCACAAATTAGGTTCATCAGCATCCTCATAGGGGACGCTGGAGAGAAGAGAGGGAAGACGCTAGGCAAAGGCCTCTGGAATGCCGGAGAGAGAAGCAAGGGAGATGCCCGCATTCAATGCACAAGATTTGGGCCAGGACGGTTTCAAATCAATTACCTCCTTCATTATAAAGCTCTTTCCGTCTCCGCCACGGCCCAATCCAGCCTGCACTTCGTGTGGTTTAAAAATAGAAAAAGATGGAAACAGAAGTGGTGGCAGAGGTAGAGAGAGAAGATTCAAGATAGAGATAGTTATTCAGGGAAGTTACTTTCTGGGGACAGTTAAATTAATGGTCATTGGGGTGTATGTAAATGAAGTAAGAAAACATGCCTAGAGTGTACAGCTCTATAAACTTACTGGAAGTCATTGCACTGCACACTTAAAACAGGTGAATTTTATGGTATGTGAATTATGCCCCAATAAAGCTGTTAAAAGAAAGAAAAATGAAAACATAGCTAGGAATTCTTACCAGTAAGTAGGTTCTGTGGGTGTGGCCACATCCTACCAATTCTCTGCTTTTCTCTGCATCTTGTTAAGGGCCACGAAGGCTGTGTGAGCGAGACCTCTCCCAGGATCCCTTTGTCCAATCTCAGGTTGGGAGAGTGGTAGCTGTGGTCATTTTGGGTGCTGGAGCAATTAGGGAATTAGGTAGGCTGCTGATTTCACACACACACACAGAGGAAAGAAAGAAAAGCAAGCCGCAAAATAAGAATTACCCATCCCCCGCCACCCTTCCCCCACGCACATATATACTCCTCTATCTTTGCCCAATTCGTGGCACCCAGCGCCTATTCTTTTCACAGCCTTCGAATCCGGCAGTATTTTTAAGTCGTGCCGTACATGGATTGAGTGATAAGCAGCCAGTGTTTTTAAGTGCTCCCTTAAACCTAAATATTACCTGTATGAGAATATGAAAATAGCCCAGCAGATCCTCAGTCCTGGGACGCTCCTGGTAATCATACGTAAAGATAGCTTTAAAATTCTGAAAGATGGCGGGCACTTTGCCTCCATCCTGGGTTGATGGGGAATTTGTTCTCTTCTTCAAAAGGTACTTCTAGAAAAAAGAAAGAGAGAGAGAGAGGAAGAAAGAAAGAAAAGAAAGAGAGAGAGGGAAGGAAGGAAGGAAGGGAGGGAAGCTTGTTTTGAGGCAGCACCCATCCTGAGCTACTGGTAGTCAGCTGAGCGCTGGTTTAGTTGTCTGGGATGTCACTGAACTGCCCGCTTTGGGAAGGTTGCCTCTGACCCCTTTGCCCAGGTCTGCTGTCGCTGGGGACCCCCTGCATCTGCGGCTCCCTCTGTCTTGCACCTGCATGTGTCGCCTGCTGCCCCCGACTCTCTGGAACGCAGGCGCAGGCCCCACTGTGAGGCTGGCCCCGTGGCTGCCCTGCGGCCTTGCTTCCCTCTGCATGGCTCCCCTGCCTCCCCGGCTCGGCCTCGCATCCCTCCTCCTCATCCTCTCCATTTCTCCCACCAG
This sequence comes from Indri indri, assembly GCA_004363605.1. Classification (NCBI taxonomy): domain Eukaryota; kingdom Metazoa; phylum Chordata; class Mammalia; order Primates; family Indriidae; genus Indri; species Indri indri. The sequence continues at coordinate 32,366 of RJWJ010005478.1, forward strand.
ATGGCTGCCCTGATTTGTGCAACGGTAACGGGAGATGCACACTGGGTCAGAACAGCTGGCAGTGTGTCTGCCAGACCGGCTGGAGAGGGCCCGGATGCAACGTTGCCATGGAAACCTCCTGTGCAGATAACAAGGATAATGAGGGAGGTAAGCAAGCGTCTTCTAATTCCCAGCCCCTCAAGAGCACGGCATTGTCTGTGCTTTCGTCATGACTCATGCTTGTCCTGAAAGACTTCCCCTGCACTATTGTCAAATGCTGTTGTAACATTTCCTTTGAAGCAAATGCAGCAGAGAACGGGCGGGCAGCCTTACTCCGGCAGGGGGACTCCTGGAGACGTGGGCTGGAGGCACTGGGCTTTGGTGCTGGCTTGGAACTCTCAAGTACCCACTGCCACAGAAAGGCAGCTGGGCCCTGGCACTGCCTTTGGGGTCACTGGTCCTACCAGACCTTTCAGGCCTGGGAGTTACAGTCGGTGACAACGGTGATGACAATCTGCACTGCACACCGCGCTAAGGTGTCATAAGCAATGCACACTTTCATCCTTACAGCCCTTTGAGATGTCACTTTACAGATGAGAAGACCAAGGCCTGGAGAATGGTTAAGTAACCTTTTCAAGATAATCCAACCATCACTAGTAGAATCGAAACCCAAACCCAGCTGCGGCTCCTAAGGTCATGTTCTAACCAGTTGTCGGCAAACTCCAAGTCTGGCCTGTGAGCTAAAAATGGTTTTCACATTTTTCATTGTTGGGGGAAAAAAATCTAAAAGAGAAAAATATTTCATGACATGTGAAAATTATGTGGAGATCGAATTTCAGTGTCCATAAAGTTCTTTTCAACCACTGTATTGAAGTATACTTGACATATAAAAAGCCGTACATGTTTAATGTATGGCAGTCCCCTTTATTGGCTGGCATACGTTCAAGACCCCCAGTGGATGCCTGAAACCGAGGATTATACTGAACCCTGTAGATACTCTGGGTTTCTCCATCTGATGACCGAGCCGGCCACCAAGCGACTAACGGGTAGGAAGCGTCTAGTGTGGATAAGCTGGACAGAGGGGTGATTCACGTCCCAGGCGGGACGGAGCAATATGGCAAGAGATTTCAGTACGCCACTCCGAACAGTGTGCAATTTAAAACTTATGAATTGTTTGTTTCTGGAATTTTCCACTTAATATTTCAGACCATGGTTGACTGCAGAAAACAAAACTTCAGATAAGAGTGAGGACTACTGTATACATCTAGATGAATTTGGGGATAAGTGTACACCTGTGAAACCATTACCACCAGCAAGGCCATAAATATGTCTATCACCTCCGAAAGTCTCTTCCCACCTCTTTCATTATTATTATTGTTTGGGGAGGGTTCTTTTGGTTTGGGGGTTTTTTTGTGGTAAGAACACTTAACATAAGATCTACCTCTCTTAGCAAATATGTTAAATATACAATACTGTTAGCTATAGACACTGTGCTATATGGTAGAATTTATCTTGCGTAACTGAAACTTTGTATCCTTTAGCCAACACCTGTTTATTGGAATATGGCCATGGCCATTTGTTTATGTTTTGTCTCTGGCTCGTTTCACCCCCAACCACAGAGTAAGTTGCAACAGAGACCACAAATATATTTACTCTCTGGCTCTTCACAGGAAAAGTTTTCCAACCCTTATTCTAAACTTCTGAGCTGAATTTTCTTGCACTAGTTCCCCATAGAATGCTAGGATTCCAGGGCTAAAAGGGTTGTGTTAGCTCATGGGCCACCTAACTCCTAAGAGTGCCGTGTAATCTTAGTACAGGTGTGTGATCCACCCCCGCCAAAATTATTAACTGCCCAGAATTCACACGGGGACAGAAGTTGTTTCAGAGTGTAAGAAGATCCATGAGTCCGATTATTTGATTTCACAAAAATGTATAGAGCCCCGCTATGTGCCAGTGCAGGAATATCAGAGACCAAGTCAAAGTCAGCCCCTGCCTCGTAGCCCAATGGGTCAGCTTCAGTGGTGTCCAGAGTAGGGTGCAGCCCACCAGGGTGATGGATGAGAGTATTAGACATTCTATTTTTATTTTTCCTCATCCTCATAATGGACTTCTTGCAGTTTCCATAATCTATGACATATATATTGTACATATATTGTACATATATTTAATTGTACATATATTTAATTTCTAAATAAACAGGTATACATACACTGATAGGAGTACACAATCAAAACCGTTTACAGACCCGATGCAACGTACAGGGCTCCCATTCATTCATTTTCTCTTTCCTGAAACAGCCAAAATAGAAGCCACTTTAATTTATTTTTTAACAAGGTGAGGCATAACTCCATAATGCATTTTTGGAGAGAGAGAGTCAAAATCCTACGACTTTTGCTGGTAAGGTTCACTGTTTTTGCTTCTGCCTCCCCGGTGGTTTCACTGAGCACAGCGGTTGCTTACAGATCAGCTTCTGCTTCCAGAAAGGAGCTGCGTTCCTGGCTCGCTTCCCTGTTCCGGGTGTCAGCGGCTGAACGCGTAGCAAATGGCTGAGACACCGCACTTAGGGGAGAGAGGGCACCCCGGAGACTCGGTCTCCCCAACCTGCCTGCACCACTCACCTCCCTCCCCCCAGCCCTACCCCAGATCCCAGCTCCCGCCCGGAGAAAGCCAAATTCCCAAAGCGGTAGGGCTAACAGAAGAGGCGCTGCCCCATCTGGGACAAAGGACTGCCCAGTGGTCACAATTCAGGGTTCCTCCTGGCAGGCAGAGGCAAAGCGTCAGAAGGGCAGGCCACAAAAATAAATGAGGCCATGATTATGCTAAAGACAATAACGGCCTTGTTATGGGAACTATTAAAATGAACCTCCCAAGGAAGTAATTAACCACAAAGAAAAAAAAGGCTCCGCACGGTGTTTATAAAAAGAAACTCCCAGTTAATTCAGAGTCGCTTATGTCAGGTAAGAGAGGTAGACACCAATTCTCTCTCACCTGGCGTAAGCAATTCACAATTAACTGAGTTCTTTTTTTGGAGGAGATTCCTCGCTGTAGAGTATCCTTTTTATGGTTAATTGCTTCCCTAGGAGGTGTGCTAAGCACTTTGCTGTTTATTGATAAATATTAAAGTTGTTGCTCATCAACCCCAGATCCTATCCGGCAGCACGCTAATTACACCACTCCTTTTGTTTGTTTTGGGTGGGGGTGGGAGTTCTGCCCTAGGCCGGGTCCTGCTTTGAGAGTTCTCAGGGAGGGCTGTGCGTGTGGTTTACAACCTGGCAGTGGGTCAGAGACGCAACCAGGCAGAACATGAATGCAGGCCGGGGGAGCAGCTGCAACGGACATATTTGTTATAAATCTCATGAATGGGGGAAATAATAGAGCAATCTTCCGAAGCAGACTGGAAAAGGCAAATCGCTTTTCCATCTCGAAAGACCCTAAAGAAAAAAAAAAAAACTCACTTTAAAAGTGCTATACATTCTTTATTTTAAACCAAGACAGATAAAGATACAAATACAGATAGAGATAATTGAAGCCCTTATTAGCCTTTTTCAAGCTGGGTTCCTCTTAGAGAATTAAGCCCTGGTACCTTATGTCCCCTGCTAGTTCTGAAACTTCAGCTTGCAGCAAAACCATCGGAAGGGCTTGGTTAAACAGAGTGCTGAGCCCTACCCATAGCGTTTCTGATCCTGTAGGTCTGGGGTGGGGTGCAAGAATTTGAATTTCTAGTAAATACTCAGGTGATGCTGAGGCAGGTGACATTGATGCAGGTCCTCTTGAGAGCCCCCATCCTAAGATAATCACTATGCAATGAATTAACTTCTCTCCTATGCATCTAGAATGGTACCGGGAAAAGTACCTTCTATGGAAGAATTGAGAAAATTGTCATGCAATATTTTCAAACCCTGCTGAAAAAGGCTACCTTAGAGTATCCCCCACAAAAGCAGTTTATGCCAACTCCCCTACCTTACTCCCACGGCTTTCAAAGTCTCCAAACCCCCGCTGCTGTGTGACCACCAGTGTAACCTCAGAAAGCAATGGCTGATTCTGCGGGGACAAGCTTTACCTACCATTACCACTGAAAAGAAGTGGGAACGGTTCAGACAGATATGCCAGCCAGCGGACTGTCTTTTTAATAGTGAGAGATCTTCACTTGAACTGCTCACCCCAATTTGAAAAAGAAGAGACTCAAAGAAATATTTTTGCTTACCGAAGACAAATACCAGCTCATTAAAGTCTGAGAATACACACAACATGTGCACCAAGTGACAGGCAGATAATATTTAATTATCACCACCCAGACAGAGGTGCGAGATTTAGTTCATCACAGCCAGGGGTAGGAAAGAGGGTGTAGATTTCCTCTAAAAGTAGGAACCGCAAGGTGAGGAGGCGTCGTTAGACCGTCTGGCCTGGTGAGACAGTCCTTACTCCCTTCTAACTCCCTTTTATCACCCAGAACTTAGAGTCAGGAGCCCCAGTCCTCTCTCATCATTCCCAGCCAGTGGGGCAGGCTGTCCGAAGCTCTGGTGGAATCCTCCCAGACCAGGCAAGGCAATGCCATTGGCCTGGAGACAGAGGGGTAGGAGGAAGCCGTCCTACCCCTCTGGGCTTGTCTGCACTCACCATGCATCACTTCCTTCCTTACTACGCTAGCAGAGACGTCTTTTTCCCCCTGTGTTCCATTTTCAACACAGCACTGAAAACCATTTTGCTGCTTCTTCCCGTCTCCGGTTTCTGAATAGGTGACACTGGACCATTGCAATGGCTAAGGGCCTGGGCTTCGGAGTCGGCTTTTGTGTCTCAATTCTGCAAGTCCCTTTGCTTCTCAAAGTCTCAATTTTCTTACCTGCAAAATAGGTATGATAATGCCAAAGCCATTAGCTGGTGTGAAGTATAAGTGAGAAAATATATGGTATTTTATGAGCTCCCTGGCTCATAGAATGCCCTCATGCGTTGGTTGCTACTAGCATGAATGTTATTAATATTTAATGTTATTTTCAAGAAGAGACAATGTATATAGATGAAACACAACCAGTGATTTTTCCAGTGTATGTGACCACAAAAGATCGTAACCCTGCGCTTCAGTGCTGTGTAACTGCATGGAGAGTTTGTTTAAAAGTCGTATTTCCAGGTCCCCACTTTTGAGATTGTGATTTATTAAGTTAGATATAGGATCCAGGAATCTGCACTTTAACCAAGCACCCCAGGGTATCTGACACAATGCTCTGCAGACCACATTTTGAGAAAAACTTTTTTAAATAATGATTTCCCCTGAGCGGGCTGACCCAGCCCAGCGATACAGAGCCTATACCCCAGACCCCTACCCCTCATGTCCCCAGAACACACGAAGAGTGAAGTAAAAAAGAGAGGAATTTTATTCCAAGAAGAAATAAGTAATCGAAAAGACACGAACACATCTTCATGTTTAGTTTCTTAGTGAATAACTTCAGTATGTTTTAGAAGTACTCTCTGTCCCTAATTGGAGAGATGACTGATGTTTGCTTCAAAATTTAAAAATCTTTAACTCTCTGTCATTAGGGTGTGAATTCATCCACCCACTCACCCATCCACCCACCCATCCATCCATCCATTAACTTATTCATTTGTGGTTTAACAAACATTTATTAAGGGTCTGCTAAATATCAGACACTGGAAATAGGCCTCTGGAAATACTGAAAAAAAAAAAAAAGTGACATGTGTCCACCAAGATCTCAATATTCGACTGAAAAGATGTATAAACAAGTTGTTGTTATGATTATTAATACAATCGGGCATGTGAGGGGGTGACAGGGAGGGACTCCCTTGGATCAGCAGGAACATAGCAAAGGGACTGTCATGGAGTGTGGGTGTGAGCCTCCAGACATGAGAGAGAGCCCGGCGCAGGGTACGCCCAAGGTCTTCAGCCTGTCTCCATGGAGAGTCCTCGAAGCCACAGACCTATGTGATCAGTAACCCCTGGCAGGGGCTCTTCTTCATTTCCTTCCCTAAATTAAGGACTCCACCCTGGGTTCTCTTCGCAGCAGGATTTCCCACCCCACCTCCATCTGCAAGGCTTGGTTCCTCACTCTGCTCCAAAGTAGGCTGCCTTGGGTGAGGAGATGTGGATGCTGGCCGGAGCTCCGGGCACGCCATCCAAGGCACTGTAGCCAGGTCTAAATGAGGAGAAATAACACTGGAGTCTGTCCAAAGCACTTGGAACAGATGAAACCCACCCCTCGCCCACTGCCTCCTTCCCCTCCCTCCCCCTCCCATAACCATCCAAATTGGTTTGCCATGATTCAGGGATGCTATTCCGGCATTTATCTCACTTGTTAATTAATAACTCACCTTGTCTGTGCATTTAGCAGAGCCAAGCTAGGGACTTCGGGGACTCTGGAAGGGTTGTGATTCTCACGTCCAAATAGCCCAGTTTATTCCCCCAGTGAGAGACAAAGCTTGGTGAACCCATTGTAAATGCCTTGATTAATGTGTGCTAATCATGTTGATGGATTGGTTGGGTGGGGGACAGCTTAAAAGTGCAACATGTCTCTATTAATTGTGTTGGATGAGGGTTCCCCTTGCAGTCCAAAGACCTTGTGGCAAATGTAGCTGGAGCCATAAACAGAGTCCCCGACCAGCTCCCAGAGAGGAAAGCAATAGATCTAATGCTCGGGAAAAAACCTTGGCCTTGAGGCCACTGCCAGCTGGCCAAGTGTTGGGTCTTTCTTCCTTGGGAGAGAAGCAGAACTAGCCCCAACTGAGATCCCAGAGGCACACAGAGCAACAGAGGTCTGAAATCACTGTGGATCTTCCAAGGGAATAAGGTCTTTGACTTCCTGGGCATATTTAACAAGAGAAACTTCTGTTTAGGAAACTGAAGATAGAGGTCAGTTTTCTTTTATTCCACTGAGCTTAAAAAGAAAAAAGATAGAACCCATTTTCCACTGCACATAGAAATTATAGTCGGTAAGATGTTGGAAAGATTACATGAAACAAGAACTGCGCCGAGCTTTCTGTGCACCTGGCGGGTGGGAGCACCTCCCGGCGGGTCTCTCTGCTGCTACTCTTGGCGGGTGCTCTCTGTCCTTCCACACGGCAGCCAGAGGGATGGTTTTAAATTGTAAATCTGGTCATTCCATGCCCTCAGAGGACTTTTCATCTAGTTAGAATCAAAAATATATGTTCGCTTCTCCTTGGCCTAGAGGGTCCTCTGTGTGTTCCCCGCCTTGTCTCTGACCTGTCCTCGCCAGCCTTCTGCAGAAGCTCTCCTTCAGCCACCCCGCCAGCCTTCTGATTGCCACACGTGCTAAGCTCGGTGCCCCCAGGGCCTTTGCATGACTGTCTCCTTCTGATCATTCAGTTCTCAGCTCAAATGCCCCCTCCCAGGGAGGGCTGTGTTGACACTAGGAAGTCCCCCTCTGTCTCTCTCCCATCACCCATTAGTGTTCCTCTATAGAAATGTCACACTTCCAAATTTTCCTGTATACATTTTTCTTGTAGGTTGTCTGTTTCTTCCCACCAGAATATAAGTTCAATGAGTCTATCTCATCATATTGTTTCCATTTTACAGATGAGAACACGGAGGCTCAAGAAAGTAAGACTCGCAGTGGGCCTTTCAACTACCCACTGGGATATATGGCTTTTCTGCTTAAAGCCGTGTTCTCACTTCTTATGAAACACTAACAAAATTTAGACAATGTTTCTGAAGAAGATTCAAATGAGTACAGAGTTTGTGTTGTTGCAAAGAGACCCCAGGGAAAATCACCTCAAAGATAAAATTTTCCCATTAAAAACCTTTTCCTGGGCTGGGCGCGGTGGCTCACGCCTGTAATCCTAGCACTCTGGGAGGCCGAGGTGGGCGGATTGTTTGAGCTCAGGAGTTCGAAACCAGCCCAAGCAAGAGTGAGACCCCATCTCTACTAAAAATAGAAAGAAATTAATTGGACAACTAAAAATATATAGAAAAAATTAGCCGGGCATGGTGGTGCATGCCTGTAGTCCCAGCTACTCGGGAGGCTGAGGCAGGAGGATTGCTTGAGCCCAAGAGTTTGAGGTTGCTGTGAGCTAGGCTGATGCCACGGCACTCTAGCCTGGGCAAAAGAGTGAGACTCTGTCTCAAAAAAAAAAAAAAAAACCTTTTCCTGGTAAATTTATTTGACCATTGAATTTAAAAAAAAAAAAAGATATTTAAAGTTTATGAGTTTACCCAACACAGCACCTTCAGTCTTTTCTAATCAAGTCTTTAGTAGTTTAAATGGTTATTAAGTGTCTCTTAAGGGATTATATTTTTTCCCTGATTAGATGACAAATCAAATATTCATTATAAAATTGTGACGAAAATGCATAATCTGAAAAAAACCATTAATCATTTAAATCACTATGGACTTATTTCAGGGAATTAAGGGATTGAGACACAGATTTAACTGGTGGCAAGGAGGTAACGCTGATATCACTATGTTGGCTTCCTGTATCTGTCCCTTGGCCAGAGACTCTGCCTGGATGGTAGCAAGTGCCCTCCTGGTTTCTGTGACCAGCATTTGATTGAAGAGTCAGGGCCCTGTTGCTCCCACCATCCTCTCCCCAGCCCAGCCCAGGGGTTCTTTACCAAGAGCAACTTCTTTCTCCGGGGGACATCTGGCAATATCTGGAGGCATTTCATGAGTCATGACAGTGGAGCAGTTGGTGGTTGCTACTGGCGTCTAGTGGGTAGAGGCCAGGGTTGCTGCTAAATATCCTACATGCATAAGAAAACCCCCACAACAAAGAACGATCCAGCCCAAAATGTCAATAATGCCGAGGTTGAGAAATCTAGTGTAGGTTGGTCCGAGTGCAGTGATGTTGACAACTAATTGATCACGACCAGTTACAGATTCCTTTGTTCCTTCTCCACTCCCACTGCTTGGCTTCACCAGCAAAAAAAAAAAAAAAAAGAAAGAAATCTAGTGTAGACATTAATATGTCCCAGGAACACATTCTATCTGAGGGATCAGATGGTCCAAACACAGGGAGTGTCCTTTGGGCTGATGTCAAAGGACATGATGCATCAGGCCTGAGACACTGAGCCCTCACAAGGGGCCAGGCCCGTGCCAAGGCTTTACCCACATTGCCCAAATAAATCATGACAATGCCCAGAAGAGCCCTAAGAGTCTCTCATTATCCTTTACGTGGAAGCAGAAACTAAGAGCCGGGGAGGGGAAACGGCTTCCCCAAGCACCCACAGCTAAAACACAGCCACACCAGGACTCGGAACCCAGGTCAAGAGCCCTCCTCTGGGCCCTCGGAGCACCCGAGTGTGGTGCCTGGGTAGACTGTGAGTGTTTGAACCTCAGCCCCTCAGAAACACGAATTCTGCAGCATGCTGAAAACACCATTAGCGTTAGCTTTCCCCCGCCCCCCAGTTTTGGATTTGGCGTTTTTGCCACAAAGTGCTTGGGCGCTGGAATGCCAGGGGCGAGCAGGGGAAAGTGGAGCAGTTGGCCTTTAAATAGCGAGGCGTTCTGCACAGCACAGCAAGAGCAGCTGCCCAAGGCCTGTGCTCTTTTCTTTGACTTTCTATCTTCTCAGCCAAGAGTGCTGGGGGATTGGAGCGGGGCCAGAACTCCGTGGCCAAATGCAAATCCTAAGAAAACTGCAAGGTGTTCCCCAAACCTCTGCGCCCGGCACTGTTCTTACTGCCCGCTCACAACAAAGTCCAGACCTTCCCAAGGTGATTCTCTCCCCTGCCTGTCCTCAAGGTATGTCGTCACTGCGCTGGCCCCCGCCCCCACCTTCCTGGAACTCTGGGCCTCGTGCACTGAAGGACGCTACCATGTCATTTATGGGAATCACAGAATGATTTCATCCGTGAGAGTCTGGGAATGTCGGATGCAAAAAGGCTAAAATATAGAGCAGCTACCAAGCCCAGAGAGGGAAAGTAACTTCTTCAGGGCCAGAAAGTAGGCAGGGCAGACTTGACACTGGAGCCCTGGTTCTCTGGCTCGAAATCCAGGATGCTTTTCTCCGTGCTTTGTTGCCACCAACAGGACCCCATGACCCTCAGGAGAATGGGTGTCTGCCACCACTGGTTTGAGCCAAGGTCCATCTCAGACCTGGGACCTAGCCTAGGATGAGCAGCAGTACCCAGGAGCATAGCAGTGAGTGCCTTCTTCACCTTTGCCCCCAGGACCCTCACTCACCTCACCCTAGTTACAGCCCTGCTCAGACCATTCGTTGTTGGTGGCGTTGATAGCACACACCTTCCCCCACGCCAGCCACACTCCTGGACAGAGGCCCCTTGAAACTCATTTATTTGAATGAATAAATATATACTGAGCCCCTACCCTATGCCAGGGCACACGAATAAATGAGACTCAGACTCTGCCCGCAAAGAATCCACAGTCTGGTGGTGGGTAACGTATATGTTAAACCAGGCACTACAGAGCTGTATTTCAAGGGTCCGCAGTAGAGGTAAAGCCAAGAGACCATGGCCACCCAAAGGAGGGGCATCAAAGACTTCCAGAGCAGGTAGAGCTTGAATTTCAAAAGATATAGAAACATTAGGCAAGGAAGGAGGGAAAAGCATTGTGGGTGAAGGGAACAGCAGATACAGAGGCACAGAGGCAAGAAACAGCAATGCGTAGGTGGGGACCCCTGAGAATGTCGATACATTGGGATGCAGAGTCCATGGGAGGATGGAGGAAGCTATTGACTCGGGCCTGGGGCAGCTGCAGCTGGGGCTTGCGTGCCCTCAGACAGAAGGCCGAGGTATCCGCTTGAGTTACTACGAAACATGTGCCACAGCCAAGAAAAAAGTGTGGCCTCTTGTTATGTTTCCTCCACTGCACGTGGACATTTCACCCCCGGGGGAAGGAGACAGCCTGGCAGGGCGGTCAGGAGGCTGTGGGGTCAGAGGGCTTGAGGCCGGGTCCGGTCCAGCTTCTCTACTCACTCATGGTGGGAATGAGCTGGAGCAAGTTTTGAGCCTCAGTTTTGTCCTCTGTAAAGTGGCGCTAAGGCTAGTGCCTACCTCTCAGGATGCTGCGAGGCTTAGATGAGTTACGATATGCAGAACAGCACGAGGGTTCCCATACGTCGGCTGAGCAACAGAATCACCTGGAAGGCTTCGTGCGCAGATGGCTGGGCCGCACCCCAGAGCTGCAGATTCAGTAGGTCTGGCGGAAAGCCCAAGAGCGTGCATTTCTAACAGGCGCCCAGATGATGCTGCCCCTTTGAGAACCACTGACTTAGCATAATATGTGCCTTTTTAAGGGAAGCCCGAGTGCTGGCAGAGAAGGATTCCTCCGAGCGTGGCAGCCCTGGGGAAAGACAGGCCAAGCAGCTCTGCATCCTGAGCGCTGGGGACTTGATTAGCGTATGGGCCCTGGGGACATCCCCGTGCTCACTGAGGCCCTTACCACAGAGGCTTGTCAACAGAGGGGGCTCAGAGCCCCAGCTTCCTGGGCTCCGTCCTCCTCTTCCAAGAGTGTTAGACTAAAAGGCAGATGTGGAGAGGCAGTGATCGCTAGCCCTGGTCCCTTGCCCGCCTTAGGACAGCGCTCGCCGGGCCAGGAGGTGAAGCTGAGCCCTTTACCACTGGGGCCCACAGGCTGTGAGTCAGGCAGACCTGGCTGTAAATTCTGGCGCTGGTTCTTACTAACTGTGCTTCTGTGAGCAAAGAACATGACCTCTCTGGTCCTCAGTTCTCTCATCTGTAAACTGGGAACAATGATACCAACCTCACAGGCCTGGTGTGAGGTTTCACTAGAAAGTTCCTAGGAAACGCCTTACTGCCACCTTATGTACCTGGCAGCTCTAAGGATTCCTATCTTCCTGCATGATAGGACTTCAGAGATTCTAAAAACATACACTGCCTCCCGCAGGCAAAAGTGAATCACGTTGAGTAATGCGTACATCTCAAAATCGGGAACCCGTCTTTGTGTCCCTGTTATAATACATTCTCCTCAATCCCACCCCTACCGGCTCCGGAAGGGGTGACACCGTCTCCCCAAGCAGGGCGGCTCACTGCCCTTTTCTGTTGGCCTGCCCAGGGTTACAGAAACCTTTGGATAAGTTGCCGACATTTAGAGGATTTCATTTAACCAACAGAGAAAGTGAGGGGAAAGGTTAACTTGCCCAAAGTCCGACGGCGGAAGAGCTGGGATTGGAGTCCAGGGCTCCTGACTCGAAATGTCCTGTTCCCTCTTCTCTCAGACCCTGCTTCCGAAAGTGGTTGGATACCGGGATGTGCCAGAGAGTCCAAAACCTCTGGGCATCTGGGGTCAGGAAGGGAAATGCGGGTCCGTGGAGAAGACAGGTGCAGACAAGGGAAGCTGCAGTCCCCAGGGCGGCAGAGCCAGGGAGAAGACGCCAGCCCACCTGGCCCATCCCCCAAAGTCTTGGCCTTTGATGAGCAACACTGGTGTCATCACTTCCCGGCCACCATGCTGCCCGCCAGGGCGGCCACTCTGTTGGTCTTTGACATGCCACCCTTGTCTGTGCATGTTGCCACGCAGGTTTTGGATGCTCCTTTGCCTGGATCTCTGTTCTCTGTTCCTGATCACTCAGGCCATGGCTTCTTGACATCTTTCCGCCCCCACCACCTCCACTCAGATCATGCTGCCAACTTCGCTGGGCTGGATTGTTGGTCCTCCAGCTTCCGGTTCCACACAGAGCAGTCGGAAGAATCCTTTCAGAAGTCAGATCATACCCCACTCCTGCTCGAAGCTTGCCAGGGCCCCCAGCTCCCGCAGGATGGCAGCCGGGCTGCTGCAGTGGCTTCCCGAGCTGTGCGTAAGCAGGTCCCTGCTTCCACTCCGATCTCCTTCCTTCCCTCTCCTCCTCTCCCTCATTCTGCCCCATGCCTGCCGTCTGTCATTCCCACAACTCCCAAACACATCTTCACCCTGGACTTTTGCACTTGCTGCTCCCTCTGCCCAGAATGCTCTTCTTCCAGATGTTTCTATGACTCATTTCTTCATTACATTTATATTTCTACTCAAACGTCACCTCTTCAGAGAAGCCCTCCCTGGTTCCCCTGGCTCAAGCAACAAATCCCTGCCTCGTCACTCTCCACCCCTTTGCCCTGCTTTCCTTAGTGTCTTCAGAACACCCCCGCTTCTCAAAGCCTACTGTGCATTCGTTTGTTTATTGTCTGTTTCCCCCTCTAGAACCCAGGATCACAACACAGGGCCGATGTCTTCCTTGATCAACTCATGTTTACACGAGTTGGGTGAATAACAGCTTTCATGAGAAGTGTGTGGGATAGGAAGCAGTTATCTTTTATTCAACAGATTATCTGGGGATACATAAATTTCATTTTAGGACTCAAAAAAGACATGCATACAGACAATGACACCTGAGTCACAATGTACCACTGATGAAACCATTTTATTAATGCAAAGAAAATCCAAATAGATACATCATTTCTTTTCAGTAAGATCTGAACACATGGTTATACTGCTCTTGATCTGTGTTGTCGACTTTGCTCATCTCATCTACTGACTTCCTGTGAGCTCGTGCACTAGGCGTGCATGCCTGGTGATCCTCCTTTAAAACAAGAAGAAAGGCAGAGGCTGGTGAGGATCCCTGTTGGGCGAACCCCAGACTCCTGAGGTACGGCTTGCTTGGAGAGGTGCGGAGTAGGGAAGAGTAGCAAGTCTGGGGCTGGGCCAGCTGTGTGTGAACCCGCATCACCACCCACTAGCAGCTGCCCAAGCTTAGTCAAGTAACTTACCCTCTCTAGGCCTCGGTTTCTCCATCTGTAAAATGGGAATAAACAAATGGTTTCTCTACACTAAATGCTTTTGCATAAGGCTTACTTAATCTTTTGCAACAGCCCTATTAAGCTGGTGTGATTGTTACTTCCATTCTTCGGATGAAGAAACTGAGGCTCAGAGAGGTAAAGTGACTAGCCCAAGGCCACACACCCAGGATGTTGCAGATCTGGGCTCGGACCCAGGTCATCTGCTGCACATGTGATCCTGTGGTCCGAGTTGGCAGTGCAAGGCTGGATCCCACCCCTGTCCCACAGAGGAGATGTGAAGACTAAATGAGAAAATCTCCAGGGAGTGCAAAGCATGGCCGTGGCCACGTTTAGGAATGACACTGTTCAGGAATTAGTGCTTCCAATTTCCATAACACAGCAGGAAGCTCGTGCGATAGCTGAGTCTGGGCCCTTCTCCCAACTGGCAGTCCGAGGGCATTTCTCTCTGCAGCCGGAGGAGAAGCACCATGCCCCCATGCTAATTCCCCAGCTCTAGGGCCGATCTTCCTAGTGCCCCCCAGAGACAAGGTGTCCCCTCAAGCAGAAAGTAACTGTTCCGGCTTGTTGCACTGAGGTGTCGGTGGTGACAGCCCCTTTTCTTTCTGAGGGACCCAGCAGGTCACTGTCTGGCACCAGGCTGCCACCCCCTGCCGGGCCCGGGCTTCGCCAGCCGTTGGCTCTGTTCCGTCTGACCTGTCAGTGGACTCTTTGAAACGGAGGTTGATGAGGAGCAGAGCAGGGTGGAGGGGGCAGCGAGAGGCTGGGAGCAGCAGGCAGAGGGCAAGCATTTGGGGAGATCAGAGGCTGAGAGCAGAGGCCCCTGCTCTCTGTTGCCAAAGGTTTTTGTTACAGTAAAAGGGGGAGACAGCAGCAGCCAGCATAGAAATTCCCCCGGTATAAAGACCGGCTCTGGGCTAACAAGGGCGAGACCGTGCCAGAGAGGCCTGTCGGGGCTGTCCAAGGTAGGAAATTTCCAATCACATGAGATCATCCCCAGGGGCCCTTTCTGGGTTGAGAGTCAGCAGAGCAAGGGAGGCAGGAAAGGATGGAAGGAAGGAGGGAGGCGGGAGAGAGAGAGCGGGAGAGAGAACAACTAGAAAATGCACATGTTTCCTGAAGCCTCAGCATTTCCCCTGCAAAGGCCTGCGACATTCAGGGAACACCTTTGTATGGCTGTGACTACTCACAGCGTCCTATGAAGAATGGCAAGCAGAAGTCGAGAGGCAGTGGGGATAGACAACGGCAGTTGTCCATCATTTCTATCTCATTTACTAGCTTTGTGACCTTGGGCAAGACCCTTAAGCCCTCTGAGCCTCAGTTTCTTCATCTGCAAAATGGAGATCATAGAGTCCACCTCAAAGGGTTCTTGCAAGCGTGGCTGGGTGATGGCTGGGTGGAGAGTGGCCAGCACACACTGGGAAAGCACTACAGCCTTTAGCAACTGGCGGAGGGCCAACCTGTTGGGACCCCCTTGAGTCAGAGCTAGGGGAAGCTAGGAGCTGGGCAGAGGGTCCACTAAAACATTCTGCATCCCAGTCTTCTGAAAAATAAATCCCCCCAATATGTATTTATTACTCTTCTGTTTGACTTAGTCCTGCCTTAGATAAAAGAGCTTGTGTAGGCACCGAGCATGTCATGGCAGAGGGCACAATGGGCTCCTGTGTGTTGGACACTCAGAGTGTTTAACAGTCACACAACCTTACATGGCAGCTTTGTGCAGGATGTGGCTTCAGAGTGCAGCAAACGGGGTTCAAAACCCAGCCCACCACTAAGAAGCAGCGTGGGCATAGATAAGTTATTATCTCTGCATAAATCCCCCATTCCCCATCTATAAATGAAGATGTTGGTAATGCCCAGGGTTCTGGTGGTGACTTAATAAGGGGATGCGTGCAAAGGACTTAGCCCAGTGCCTGGCACCGAGGAAGCTCTTCCTGAGCACCAACCATCACTCTCATTAGATGTGGTCACCATTAACACTTCCACCCTACCGCATCCAGGATGTTGTCAACTAGCACAGGCTCCCTGCTCTGAAATGCAATGGCCTTGATGGGCCCTGGGAGCCCAAAGCACATGTGCTCGTAGTGTGATATGGCTGGTGTTGGGCCTGATCACCCAAAGGTCAGCATTTTATGAGAAGTTGGTCAGGGATGGGACTGCCCTCTGACTGCTGAGTAGCTAAAGGCTTGGCTGGTCCCTCCAAAGACAGAGCCTCCAAGCCGGGAGCCCTGTGTTCTCATGAAGTGCATTTTGCACTAGATACGATTGCAGGGAGATGCTCTGAGCCAAAAGGGGTCCATGGTCAGAAAATGCTGCCTGTTCCCTCACAATATTAAAGACTCACAATGCATATGCACATAGCAAAGGCTCCAGGAAGACTTGTCATAAAGAAACCAGTTTAACTTTGTTTAACTGATGACTCCCAAATTGTATGTGAGTACAGATACTCCGGTCCCACCCCAACTTTTGTGCTTCAGGGAACCCCTATTAACCTCCCATAGGAGATAGAGTTTGGAAAAGCTGCTTTAGTCCTTCAGAGTCAGATATACTGTTGTCAAAATTTGAAAGGTATTTTCAGTAATTCAGAATGGAGGGTCTCAAGCTCTCATGAGCAAAAGAATCATCTTGGGAATCTTATTTAAAATATAGATTCCCAGGATATCAGTCAGTCGGCGGTGACAGTAGGAATCTGCATTTTGACGTCCTTCCAGGGCAGGTGGTCAGGGAGCACACCCTGAGCAACGCTGGCTTAGAGCCCGGCCACTGGAAATCCAGTGCCCGGGACAGCAGCGTTGGCGTCACCTGGTACTTGTAAGTAACGCAGGCTCTCAAACCCCACCCTAGGACCACAGGACTGGAACCTTCCTTCTGTCACGATCCCTGAGTGATTCAGATGCTGATTAGAATTTGAGAAGCCTTGGTTTAAAAGATTTCTGTTGATAATATTTGTTTTGGGGTTTTGTCCATTTGTTTAGTTTTTTGGTAAAGAATCATTTTTTTAAAAAATGAGCTTGCTGGACAAAGACAGCAAGCTCATTGACAAAAATTTCTGCCAGTGGCTTCAAGATACAGCCAGAGTCCTGTTAAAAAAGAGATCTCGGTAGATATAGAACACAGAACATTTTCATTATCACGGAAAGACCTTTTGGACAGCACTGCTCTGGAGTTTGCAGACTACGGCCCTTGGGCTAAATCTGGCCCAGTGCTTGATTTTGTAAATAAAGTTTTATTGGAACACGAAAAAAAAAAAAAGAGAGAGATCTTACCTGGATCATATCCCTGCCTTTGGTGACGGAGCCTTGGTTTTCCCAAGCTGTCTTTGCTGCCCTCCCCGCATGCATCCTGAGGAGGAGAAAAGCCCACAAACAGCATTCAGTGGGGCCTCCGTGCTGCCAGATCTCTGGTCAGACGTGATCGATCTTCCATTGCTAAGTCATAAGAAAGGCCAGAAGGGACTTTGGGGCAAGGATCTCTGGCCTTGGAACCCAGGGACTGACAAAAAGAATTGTCAAGAAGTAATAGGAAAACTTCCAACAGGCCTTCCGGAGAGAGCACAAATACAGTTTCACTTCTTGCGATATTTAAGAATGGCCTTTGCTCGGGGTTGGGGGAGGAAGATGCCTGAGGAACAACGGCGCATCAGGCAGCCGGGGTATTAATGGCAGGTGAAACCTTCCAAATGAGCACCCTGTCAGCCAATCTATTGCTTTAAAAGGTTCGCAACGCAGGAGACTTAACAGAGGCAACAAAGAACTAATCTCATATTGCCAGGTTAAATCAAGTCAGCCCTGCCCGTTCCTTTCACTTCTTAGTTACATCAAGCCAGAATACTTTCAATTATCCCTCACTTCCAACTTGTCAGCAGGCATTGGGTAAAATGCAAATGGAACAGTGCCCTTCCCTGGCGGAGAGCAGGAACTATCGGCAAGAGTAGCCTTCGTGTATTGAGCCCTTCCTCTGTCTTAAGGGCTACACATTCATCATCTCATTTCATATGCACTGTCTTCTAGCATCTCTGTGCACTTCTGTGTAGTAGGTGCTATTAAGTCCATTCTACACATTGGAAGACTGAGCCACAGGAGTTCAGTCACTTGCCCAAGGTTACATAGCTGATCAGTAATAGACCAGGTTGAAAACCAAACCATTCTGATTCTAAAGACCATATTCATTTGCTGTTTTTCTAACTGGGCCAAGAGCCCAGTGTCACCTGGGCAAGTGGGGTAGGGGAAGGGGCCTAGCCCAGCATCTTAGCAGGCCCTGAGCTTTGGAGTGACTTCCTTGAAGGTTTCTAAGTGCTCCCCCAGTGTCAGGGACTAGCCAGGGTCAGCAGTGCCAACTGGGAGAGCACCCCAGGCCAGACTAGAACCCACATGAACCCTGGTCCCTGTTTATCTCCTTCACAGTGCTATTCAACCCTCTCCATGTGAGGTCAACCAGATGCCCCAAGTTGTTTTGGGATTTGTGTCTGTGGGATATCCCAATGGCCAGCCCCTGTTCCAGAGGGCAGCCTGGTGAGCAGATTGCTCCTGCTGGCCAGAGAGGTATTTCTTTTACAAGGTCTTGTGAGATCCGGCTGCCAGAATGGTGCTTACCTGATGATTTGGGGTGATTCAAATTATTTATATAGACAGGGTCCCAGCAAAGATATTTTACATTTTCCCAGGGTCCCACCCACCTTAGGCATGCCTTGCCAGAGCTTACCTTAAAACAAACCAACACCCAAGGCACAGACCAATCCTATGGCTGTCATCTTTCTTTATACTCAAGAACGCTTTCTGTCTCTAACTAAAACCCAGCAGCAGCCTTTGGCCTTTGCCGGCAGCACCCGGGCCCCGGGACTCTGCCACTTCCTCCTTCCCACCACGAAGAGCAAACAGCACCAGGCTTCTGTCTTGCCCCAACTCGTTGCCTCTTCCCTTCTTTCCATGGCTTCGTTGACTTCCGCCTCCTCTGCACTTGCTGATCCCAAACGTGGCCCTCAGATTTATTGGGTTTACCACCTGGACTACCTGTATTTTTCTTAGGAAAACGAGAGCTTGGCAATTACCCAGCTCTCTATGGGTAAACCAACATATATGATGTCGAGAAGACTTATCACAAAAAAAAAAAAAAGTAGAAATGACTCAGAGGCACTTAGTAGGTAACTAGGTGCTCGCAACTCTCCTAAGTATCTTACATGATTGTCTCCCCTGAGGAATCATCATCATTACCCCACTTTGTAAATTCGCCTGTGTAGACAGGTGACTAAGATGAAGATCGAGACCACGCCCAGCACCCAGAGCGTTTCCCTGTGCCCTTTCCCAGCCAATATCCCCACAGAGGAAACTACAATGTCTAACTTTCTAACATCATTGATTAACTTTGCCTGTTCTCAAACACCCTATGAATAGCTCAGAGTATGGTCTTGAAAGCTCGTTTTTAACCAACCCACGCTATGGCCTCCTGGCCCAATTAGTAGGGAAGGTAGATTTGATGGTTGGTGGTACCGTCAAACCATAGTCTGGAAAGAGGTTTGTTCCTTTTTAAAATCTGAGCTTCTGACCAGCTGCCAACGAGGTGCTGGGTGGAGACACTAGCAGAGCTACCCACGGGACCTGCAGTGAATTGTCAGTGTCAACGTGTGCCACCCTGTCACGAATGTGTGCCACCCTGTCACGAGATGAAACTGAGAAAAGTAAATTTAGGTGTGTCTCTGAAGCCTTTCAGAAAGCCACGGAGGTCATGCAGGGTGGAAAGGGAGTCACTTGCATAGCAAGCTACTGAAAAGTCCCAAAAATTAATTGAACAAAATGCTTCCATTCAAATTCTCCATAAGCTGCCCAGTTTACAAAGACCAAAGGGGAAAATAGGTGAACTACGCGTCCTCCGAGTCCTGGAGCCCTCCCCTGTGAGAGCCATGAGGCAAGGACGCAGGCAGCCTCTTCCAGGCAGCGTGTCAGCGACTCTGGAATGCCCAGATGTGCACTGCGGCTGCCTCGCAGCCTCTCTGATTTCACAGGGCCTCCTCCCCACCCAGCACGGCTTTGCCAGTGAGCGTTCAGTGAAAGCTCTGAGCCTAATCTCCTGGCTATTTAGGAGCTCCTTTCCTTTTAAGATCTAGCAGAACAAACCCGACAGGGGCTGGAAACGGCCGACACAATCGTATAGGCAGCACAGAAGCTGAGTGCCACCTCGTACCCGTGGTAAACAGCTGAAGGGGGCTTTGAGTCTCCCAGGTAAATACCGGGGTCCTCAGCAGCCTGCGTTGCCAGGAATGAATTCCCAGGCGTCTTGTTTCTCATGCTGATTTCTTTTCAGATGCTCATTTCAACCAGCCAAGTTCTTTCCCAGCTGTAGGAGTAGACAGGCCTTCAGAAGTGATTAAATCTCATGGCAGCCCACTCTGTCCCTGGGTAATGGGTGTCCACTGCCCTGTCTTCAGACGCCCTTTAGGGGGGCAATGTCTCCTCCTTCCAATAATAAAGGCAAATGGTGACAATGTCATTGGTTGCCTTTCTCTACTTTTTACCCATAGCTGCTTCTTAGCCGCTTGGATAACTTCCGGCAGCTTCTGCAAGCGTCCATTTCGTCCTCTGTGGGGTGGGTGATATGGTGACAATAGTGATAATACAATTTACTGAGCACTCACTGTACCAAGCGCTGCTCTGAGTACTGTGTATATCATAACTGCTTTAATCCCCCCAACAGCATTTTCTAACATCATGATCATGAGGGAAACTGAGGCACCAAGCAGTTAATTTGCCCAAGATCAACAGCTTGGTAGTAGTTGATCTGAGATTCAAACCCAGACACCCTCTTCCAGAGTCTGAAGTTTAAAAGGTTACGTTATTCTCCTTTGTAGGGTTGCCATGAAGATTTAAATCAATAATATATGGAAATTCTGCTCAATCTATAGCATCTATTATTACTATTAATTTTATGAACCAATCACTGTTTGGAAACCTGTATTCTTGCCAAGATTCAACCAGCCCAGAGCTCATACCAGTGAATGACTCCAAATACAAAGGGATGTTAGTTTCATTTATTTTCATGTCTAGTTTTTATAAAAAGTTAAAAACTTCAGAGAATATCTGGTTATAGTAATACCTATAGTTCATTGAACATGCCAGACTGACTTTATATATATATCGATACCAATTCATTTATTCTCCATCACATAACCCGTGGCATATGCACTATTATAACTTAGTTTTCAAGGCAGGGAAACTGAGGCTCAGCAAGGTTGATTACCTTCCCAAGCTCATGCATCTGGGAACTAGGAGAGGTGAGCTTCAGACCCAAATCCATCTGATTCCAGAGGCCAGGCTCTCACTTTTGTTGCTGCGTAGACTTTTTGGCTTTTTACCGTGGGACTTCTAATCCAAAGGATTCAATTCAGCATTATTTAAAATGATTTCTGCTTTGCGTTGCCAGAACTGTACAGAAAAGTATCTCTGATCTTTTTTTTTATCAAAAGCAATGAAAAGAATGCCTCAGCATTGTTCCCAGAAAGTTTCTCCACGTCCACATTTCTCTGAAATCGCCGTGACAATTAGCATATGACGTGTATGTGTAGAATATAGCCAGAGCTGCGATTTAGCCTCTGCTCTAACGGAAATTCTCCTTGGCCCCGTTTCACCAAGTGAAATAAGATTAAGCAGACGTGTGCCACCTCCTTGGGCCCCACTGGGATGGCCTAAGTCGCTTTCCCATAACCACTGAGTCAGAATCGGGCCCTTTTTCGAGGACTCTTGCAGACCTCCCCCCAACCATCCTCACCAGGCAAAAGCCAACCAGACAAACAAATAAGTAGGTAGGTAGATAAATAAATAAACAAACAAACAAATAAATGCGTTGTCCAATGTCATGGGGGGCTGAGCCGCTTTCCCGCCGCTGCTGAATGGAGACATCGGCTGCC
The DNA here is from genome assembly GCA_004363605.1 of Indri indri. Classification (NCBI taxonomy): domain Eukaryota; kingdom Metazoa; phylum Chordata; class Mammalia; order Primates; family Indriidae; genus Indri; species Indri indri. The sequence goes on from RJWJ010005478.1 coordinate 53,953, forward strand.
TCTCAGGTCCTGAACTGGCAATTCAGAACAGTTTGATTGCCTGCTTGATTGTTTGCGAGATAACTGCAAGATTGTCAGTGACAGGGTAATTTACTGAAGATTGCAATGTCAGACTCCATCCAAGGGGCTTGCTGGCATAAAGACGCGATTCTCGTGACTGACAGGCCACTGGGAGATTGGAGTGCCAATTTAAAGTTCACGGTGTTGTCTGAAAGTGTTCGGCGGCAGCAGCCCATAATCACACGGCATGATGAGGTCATTACGGGCATAACGTATGCCCGCACGTAATAACAGGTGGGACCCCCAAATACACAGTCCCTGGAGCAGATAAATATAAATACGTAGGAAGAAATCATTTATATCTGGGTTTTTATTTTTTTCCTTTTTAGCATTTATCGTCTGCCATTGCTTCTGTGTTTAGGCCATCTCCTGCCAGACGGGCTCTTCAATAAAAAGCCCAGGATCAACAAATACGTGGGGACATTTGAGGTGCACAGTTCTGAAGCAGTCACAAGCCCAGAAAGAGTGGCCGGCTGGAGGGGACAGAGGAGAAAAATGTGCAGTCTTAATAGGAAAACTGTCTTAAGTTATTCTTTTGAGCTCAAAGAGGTCCTCAAACTGAAGGGGTTGGCGGGGGAGGAGACACTTCGCCAGCTTCCGGACAGAAAGGCCACCAGAGATGGATGGCGCTCCTAATCGGAAGAGGCCGGCGACCTTAAAGAAATCTATAATGCTAACAACAGTGGGTTTCTTCTCACCTGAGAAGCTTCTGCGGCTGCAGAAGGAAGCGCTGCCAACATATCTTTGTGGGTTGTTTTTAAAATCCGAAGCAGGCATTCCATGGTAGAGCCCGTCTGTCCAGTGAGGCGGTGCGTGGAAGGTGATAGTCGAGGCAGAATTCTACGTGCTCTTTTTTGCTTTGTCTTATTTTGCCAATGCCCCCCCCCCGCCCCGCCCCTGATCCAGATCGGACAATCTGAATGTGGATCCGAAACAATGCCTCAGTATTGCCCTGCTGCTGAGATACACTCTAGCGCTGTTTCTGGGGTCCGAGGTTTGCCAGGCTCTGAGCAGTACCTGATTCAGACAGCACATCCGCCAGAGATGTTCAGAGCCTTGATTTCGAAAGTCTCTAAATTTAAAGCGTATGTGCCTGCTCGCCCTCCTGTGTCTGCATTTCTAGGAAATTCTGTAAATCTAAATGTGTTATGAGGCACATGAGCAACATTTGCCCATGTGGAAAATGAGAGGCTAGTTTTAGTAATTTAAAGCCAAGCAAAACATGCAACCTCCTAATTTGTTTGTTTGCTAAAAAGAAAGTAATGCATTAAAATAATTGTACATTAATTGCTAAATTACAGTGGAACTTTGGTGAAATTACATATTTCAATTTCATTAGCGGAACTGAACAAAAAGGGTAATGCCAAAAAATTACATTGTAGTAAATTTAAAACACCCAGCCAGGCCTGTGATTCAGCTTTCCAATACAAGTGTTTGTCAAGGCAAAGCCTAGGGTTTGAGTACATGTTTCTATGTTATAATTATAGCCCAAAAAATGCTTTTCTATCAAATGCAGGAGGTACAAGCAAGTTATTCTCCAAGCTTCTCCACTCTGTGTTCAATCGATTTCCGGAAGAGTGAATAAGGCTTGGCCAACTAATCCATTCTAATAGAAAATTCCACAAAGCAAACACTGCCCTGAACCTTCTTGTCCTCAGCCCTCACAGACATGTGAGGAATGGGAGACAGTCATTTATTCATTCAACAAACATGTGTTGTGTGCCCAATTCTGTGTTTGGCACTAAGTGAGGCATGAATATAGAAATTGATCAGACACTATTCTTCTATTCAAAGAGCTCATTTTCCAGAGAGGGAGGCAAGCATAAAGAGATAATTAATTCCAGTGCAAGGAAGTTGGCATTAACAACAGTTTCTAAAATTTATTGTGCATGAGAATCCTGCTTAAAATGCAGATTCCAGGACCTGCTCCTGGAGGCTCTCCCTGTGGAGTTCTGGGGTGGGCCGGATCCTGTCCGTAGGATTCTCCTCTCAGGATTTTGATGCAGAACCATTCTTTGAGAACCTCTGATTCAGGGATGTACAGAACAGGAATGCCTGTTCTGCCTTGGTCAATTTGGGCTGCTATAACAAAAATTACCATAGCCTAGGTGGCTTAAACAATAAACATTTATTTCTCACAGTTCTGGAGGCTGGGAAGTCCAAGATCAAGGTGCCAGCAGATCACCAGTGTCTGGTGAGGGCCCATTGCCTGGTTCATAGACGGCAGTCTTCTTGCCGTATCCTCACATGGCGGAAAGAGAGCTAGAGCGCTCTCTGGGGTCTCTTTTATAAGGTCACTAATCCTTTAATGAGAGCTACACCCTCATAATGTAACTACCTCTCAAAGGCCCCATCTCCTAGTACCATCGCATTGGGGATTAGAATTTTAACTTAAGAATTTTGGAGGAACAGAAACACTCAGTCCGGAACAATAACCTGTCCAGGGCATCATCAGGAAGGCTTCCTGGAGGAGAAGGCCACACCTACTCTGAGCCTTGAACGATGAGTCAATCATGTCTGTTTCCCCCAATGTACTGTCAGCTCCTTAAGGACAGACATCCATGGTTCTTTGCTCACTGTTTTATTTCCAACACGTGGACCACACTCCAGTATTTGTTGAATGGTAGATGAGTGGATAGGAATCAGCCTAGGAAAAGGGGTGAAGGGGCAGGAATCTAGGCAAGTAAATCAGGACGTTCCAATCCTGCGGGCATACGGGAAGGAGAACCAAAAACAATTGGGTAAACCGATGGCTTTAATTTCTGCATTCCCAAGCTAAAGCCATTGATTTCTCTGTGTTTCCTGGAAAATGTAAAACTCACAGCCACTGGTTTTCCAACTGGTCAGCCGTCCTCTCCCTGGCTTAGAGGGAGCAGAGATGAAATGCTTTTCTCCATTAAAGCAAGATTTAAGAGATCCCACGCGTTTTGATTACTTGTGCACCCATTAGCACAAGCCCCAGGAACTGGCTATGGGTAATATTTTGTGCTGCGTTTTCGTAAAAGCAAAGTGTTTGTTTTTATTTCCAACCACTCAAATAATACTTGTTCATAGTATAAAAATGTAGACATTCCCAAAAAAAGCATAATGAAGAAAACAAAGAGAAATACACCGATCTATTATACTAGCTGGGGATAACCATTTGTCAACATTTACAATTATTTCCTTTCAGTCTTTTATTGTCTATGCATATAGATTGGAATTATACGAGGCTTGCTGTGCGCAACCTGCCACCTCAGGCCCTTGGGAAGGTTTGATGCTGCTCATGCCTGCGCTGGTAACAAAGGTGTTAGCAACTCCAAGCAGCTTTGTGCCGTGAAAATTCACTGACCCTGGCTCTGCCTCTGCCCTTCCAGATGGCCTGGTGGATTGCCTGGACCCTGACTGCTGCCTGCAGTCAGCCTGTCAGAACAGCTTGCTCTGCCGGGGGTCCCGGGACCCCCTGGACATCATTCAACAGGGCCAGACGGACTGGCCCGCAGTGAAGTCTTTCTACGACCGCATCAAGCTCTTGGCGGGCAAGGATAGCACCCACATCATTCCTGGAGACAACCCCTTCAACAGCAGGTAGGCACCCTCTGTCCTTGTAGGCTACTGAAGTCACTGGGTTTTTTTCCTATTGGAGCAGGAGGAAGTGCTCCAGCTTTTCCATGGACTCAGTTGGCTGGAAAACTAAGGGGACCCTGGAGACACCCCCGCTTTCCGCCCCGCCCCCGCTGCAGCTCATAAGGGCCACTTTCCTCACTTAGACTCGGGCTCCAGAACAGAGTCCCGATATCTCTGCGGGATTTGACCACCTTCCACCCACAACCTGCTGGAGACACCTGTTGATTCCCTGGTTTTTAAATCATTTTTATGATCCGTTATTTTATGACATTATTGTCATGACTTTAAATCTCCCTTCATAATGCCTCTGATGGTGGCTTTTGTTTGAACATTGCTGAATCATTCATTCAGTAGAGTATTTTTGAAAGCTGTTATTAACTTGATAACACAACCAATCATTCATGGCATCTTAGAGTCAAGACGATGCCAGTTGCAAGAATTTATTGAGCACCTAGGATGAACTGGAGACTTTCCGTAGATTATCTCTAATCCTCATAGCAATCCCATCTGTTGCATCTCCTAATTATCTTCCGTGTGCAAAGCATTGTGCCACTGCATTTCACTCCACATTTTCTCAAAGTTGTTTTTGCTCTCAGTTGCTAATTTGAGGCTGATGAATATCCTAGGGCCAAGTTCTGGATTTATTTTGTCATCAACTTTGCCCTCCCTTTGCCCTAGGACATTTTTTTTTTTTTTTTTGAGACAGAGTCTCACTTTGTCACCTGGGCTAGAGTGCCATGGCATCAGCCTAGCTCACAGCAACCTCAAACTCCTGGGCTCAAGCGATCCTCCTGCCTCAGCCTCCCGAGTAGCTGGGACTACAGGCATGCATCACCATGCCCTGTTAATTTTTTCTATATATTTTTAGTTGTCCAGATAATTTCTTTCTATTTTTAGTAGAGACGGGGTCTCGCTCTTGCTCAGGCTGGTCTCAAACTCCTGAGCTCAAACAATCCTCCTGCCTCGGCCTCCCAGAGTGCTAGGATTACAGGCGTGAGCCACCGCACCTGGCCACCCTAGGACAACTTAAAACTGTGCTCCTCCTGGAGAAGAGAGCAAAGGGAAGGTCTAGTTTTGAGACACTCTGCCCACCACCACCACCATATCCCTACCATATCCCCTTCTGTCTTCTAGACACCGTTTCTGATTCTGAGGGTGGAGAGGGAGGAGTAGGAGAGGCAGGGGGTCTTCTTCTGACCAGGCTGGACATGATTGATCTCACTCTCATTTGGGCCAGTGCAGATGTGGATGGTGTATGCTGATGTGGGGATGGGGGGTACCCCACTCTGTCTCTGTGCTCCTTCACATGGAGAAATAAACACTGCTGGTTGGGCTCTTTTTCACAAAACCTCTAGGGACTAGGAACTTGAGCACGATGGTTCTGGCCCCTTTGCCCCTCTGGCAACCCCCACGATGCCATCTTTATCTTCATCCTCCCTCGCTCAGGTAGGCCCAGGAGCAACTCAGGAAGTATGCTGCCCCACCAGGCTTCCAGCCAGGGAAGGAAATACCAGACTTCACCTTTTACCGGAGCCCCTAACTTTACAAGTGATTCTCCTGGGCCTTCCCCCCACCTCCCCGACTTTGGGGAGGAGACATTGTCAGGCCTCACCTCGGACTTCACTCCTGCCTGAGACAGCCTAGCCAGGGTGGGATGGAAAAGCAGCGGGCAGCCGTGCAGACAATTCTACAGCCTGTTAGAGCTCTCTGGAAAGTTGTACAGCCCCGTTCCTGGCAGCTCTTTTGAATATGAGGGTTCTTAACAAGGTTACCTTAGGCCGATAACTTTAGCTTCTCTCTGTTCTGGTTTTATTAAAAATAAAATAGAAAAGAAATAATCATAGAAAGGGAAAAATAATCTCAGCCCTCATCTATCTCAGCCCTGGCACTTCCTAGCTGTGTCATGTTGGGCTCATAAACCTCATCTTCTTGATTAGTAAAAGTAAAATAATAGCATTATATATGTGAAAGGTGATCATACTAATGGAGTCATTCTTGTCCTACCCAACTATAACAGGGGGGAAAGGGCCAGGGGAAAAAAAGCACTCAGGGCACATAACATTGCTCCAAGAATGTAACTCTCTGCGAGCCTGGCTGCCGAAACCGCCTGCTGTAACCTGAAACCAGTTTTATCCAATAACTGCTGAAACAACTTGCTGTAACTCTAAGACTAGTTTTACCCACCGCCATCACTCAGAGTCAGAGCTTGCCAGCTCCCCAGAACTTTACTGGTGCCAACGAGCTTTTTGCTCAAAACAATATGTAGCATTCTCCTTCTTATAAAACCTCCAACCTTCTGTTGGTTCTTCAGACATACCAAAGACCACCTGGTCTGTGTGTAGGGACTGAATTGCAATTCTTGCTTCTCAAAGAAAACGTTTTAAATTTAGAGATTTGTCTTTATATTTTATTTGACTTTGACAGATACGACACACAATATCATTATTATTATTATTATTATTTATTTTAATAGATGAAACTCACAAAAAAAAAAAGCCACAAATCTCTGACCAAAAAAAATCTATATACTTTTCTGCTTAGTAGATCCTAGTGAGGAATGGTTTCTGTAGGTGTGCTTCCTTGCAATTATGAACGTGATTCATCTTGCCAGAGACCCGTGACTGGGCAGGGCTTGTGCTAGGCCATGAGCATTTAGGTGGGGTTCGCGTATGGTTTGCTTATGCTGTAAATGCATCCTCCGTGGTCTGTTTCAATCTGCTTCCTAATTAGTATTTCATTAATTCTACCTCAAATGCAGACATTTCCTGATACTCTCCCTTTCACACTCTTTCTTCACCTGTCCCTTCTGATTTAATCTTACCATCCTCGCTAATTGTTACCACGTCCAGAAGGCATCTTGAGCTAGAGCCAAGGTATAGGCAAGCAGGCAGGAACCCCAGACTAGACAATGGACTACAGTGGCCCAAGATACCTGAAAGAAAGAAGTTGCTTTAGAGGAAGCTTCTCTGAAGCTTTGAACATCGCAACAAAAGCAGCACCCAAATGAGCCCACACTCTCCAGCATGTCTGCATGGATACGTAATTCAGAAATACAAAATGCTACTCCAAGACACAGGTTGGAGTTCAGTGAGCACGTGAATCTCAGTGCATTATCGTCTGACAAATAATGAAGGACAAAGCGAGGAGTAAAAAAGAACTTAATTCAAGACTTCGAAAAAGGCGTTCCCCTAGATAATGGTGTACAAAAATAACTAAAATGCCTTGACTCCACCACTATAATTTATACAGCAGATCTCACTATCTAGATAATGCGATAATTGTTACACATCAATAATCATAAATAGAAATGAACTGATAGTGTGTCTTAGCCGAATCTTTTCTGCAAATTGACTGCCTGGAAACCACAGGTAGCCAGCAGCAATGAAGATTTAGAAAAACAGAAGGTAGAAATCACAGGCAACACAGCCCCTTTTATTCTGATGGTACTCTGCAAAGTCTTATGCTACAGGAATGACCTAAAAGAAATAGCAGTTGTAGAAAAAAAGAAGAAGGCAAAAAAAAAAAAAAAAAAAAACCACTGTGGAACGTAGTCCCAATTTTGTTTTCTCATCACGAGCACTGTGTACCTTATTGTCGTCAACACACATTGTTGATTTTAAAATAGTGTCTGGTAAGGCCTTAAAGAAATCTTAGTCTGAGCTAAGATAAGAAAATGGAATTGAACAAAAGGATTATTTTCATAAATTAGTTTTCCGCTTTCAAAAGATTCTAGCATTGTGGTTGGAACCAGCTAAAAATGGTGTTCATTTGTTAGGCAGCCAGTAGTAGACAATTAGAGCTGTCAGTAGAACAGTCTAAACACTCCTGAGATCATCAAAGGGTTGGAGTTGAACAGTTGGGGGTATTGCTAATAAAAAGAGAGATGCCTGGAGACAGCATCTCTCCACTTTTCAGGACACCCAGGATTGCAAAAGTAAGTGCATTCCAAAATTCGAGCAGACTTGGACAAGATCCTGGCAAAGGAAAAGTCAGTTGATTACCTAGTTCAGAAATTGGGAATATGTCCAGGAACCAGGGAGTCCAAGAACCTCTCTGCTTTCGCCAAATTGTCCGGTGTCTTATAGGCCAACTATGCAGCTACAGACATGTCTGGTCGACTGGGGGCTCAGTGCAGAAATGCAGCTTCTCATTATCCCGTTTCTCCATAATTCCAGAAAATTCAGCTGAGAGGAGACATGTATATTCTCCCTCCATGGACTTTGCATAGAACACTGTAGCATCTCCACGGCTTTATAGGATTTCCCAGAGGTAGATGGTTGGACATTGGCATTCTTTGGAAAGTTCTAGTTACTATGGCCTGGAGAGGGGATGCTTTCCTCAACTCTGGAAGGACATACACTGGGGAGAATTTCAACCATCCCTCCCCAAGACAGCAGGAATTTGACATAAGAGAAACGTAGTTACATGGAATCCAGAATCTAAGATATTTCTACCAGAAAAAAAAAAAATCCCCAGTGTTCTCTTGTTCTCAGGCTCTCATGAATTATGAAAAATGTTGCTCTTAGAGGGCAACAAAAACCATGTATGTGTATGTCCCAGCCTCATAAAAACCTCTGTGTGCTCCCCTGCACCCCTCTGACATCCTAGCCTCGAGGAAGAGAGTAACCTGGCCTTTCTCCAAAGCCAAAAAAGGGAAATAAGTGGCCAGATGGGGAAGCTCTCACCCGAGCATGCTCCTCTCTGTGCCAGGCTAAGGCACACTCGCGAGTGACGAGGGGCAGCCAGACAAAAGCCAAATGATGTCAAGGATGGAGCGAGGCCAAGGTAGAAGGTGCACAGGAGACCCCACTGCCCACTGAGTGACAAGAGATGCTGCCCATGGATTTCACCCCAGAATGTCACAAGTTTTGTTCCTAGGACAAAGCAAAGCATTGAGACCTCCCTTTGGTCCATCATTCTCTGTGAGATGTGCTCAGGTGAAGCTAGAAGTTAATGTTGACAGTCCCCTCCTTGCCTTAGGGACCAGATGAGGATGGGGGAGCAGAGACAGTGGGGAATCGTCTCTTTGTCCTGCTGCGTGTGGCTCAAAGACCTGTGTTTCTCTCTCCCTCAGCTTGGTTTCCCTCATCCGAGGCCAAGTCGTAACCACAGATGGAACTCCCCTGGTCGGTGTGAACGTGTCTTTTGTTAAGTACCCAAAATATGGCTACACCATCACCCGCCAGGATGGCACGTAAGTAGCTTTGCGGGGCTCGTACCTACTCAGGGTGGAGTGTGCACAGGACGGGCCAGACGGTGCTGTTGCCTTGGAACCATGTGGTCCCCCGCCTGGACTGGAGTGCCCACCACGCCACACCTCCACGGAGCATCTCCCCCAAAGATATTCCATACTTTTTGGTGTGGTGTCAAAAACAGAAACTGAACAGGAAGCCCAGCCTATCCAGGTCTGCTGACAGCCACCACCCCCCTTTTCCCATGTCAGGCAAAGGCTGTGTGTGAGTGTCGGGGCTGGAGGCAGATTCTAGAAAGGAGTAGGGACGGTAGTTCTTAGAAACTAACTCCTATTTTAAATCAAAGGCAGTGCAGGGTGACAAGAATCCACATGACATAGTGTCCTGCGGTGATCACCTTCTGCTTTCATCTGTGGCTGTAGGAGTTGTGTTGTTTTCGCTACTGTTTTGAAGGGGTGGCATGTAATCAGAGAAGCCTAATTAAATACATTTAGCAGTCACCCTGCTGTGTGAAGGCGGCAACCTTTCCCTATTATCTTCTGATTGGAAACATGCACCGTTCAGCCCCATCAAGATGAAAGCTCTGTCATTTCCTTAATCCATTTGGGCATAGAGTAGAAACTTAAAGAAAAAGATAAGAAGAAGAAAAGAAATCTATGGAAAGATGAAAACACTCACTCCCCACTCTGGGCTAAGAAAAACACAGACACACACACACACACACACACACACACACACACACACAGACACAAACTATGGCATTCTATTTCAAATGAAAAAGGGGGCTCTTGCCATAAATCTGGTACAACACATTTCCCTATAAAACAGACTGTGGACAATCACAGACGCACCACAGAGGTAAGAACTGGGGTTCTTGCCTTTCTCTGGTGAGGAGTCTGGCCGTATGGTCGAACGTCCCAAGGTCACCTTGCAAGCAGCTTTAACAATTACCAGCCCCCAGAGCCCTACCCTCGTATTCCCACCTCTGAAACCCAAACAAGGGGTCTAACGATTCACATCAAATCTTCAATATTCCTTAAATTTCTCTCTCCTTTATACATTTCTGTAGCCAAAGCTAGTTCCTTGAAAGCCTCAGGACAGCAGATGTGTATGTACCATGTGGGGCCACTCTTGCCCTTGTTCATCTTAGAAGCGAGTGTTCTCGAAGAGCTAACGTCTTTGAGTTAGTTCCTATAAAGTCAACACAAGAAGACGTTTCTGAGTCCTGGGTCTGATATCTGTCCTCTTCTTGCCGCCTCATTCCTCTCAGCTGTTTCCTGACTCATTATGGCCCAAATCCACTTCCCAGATCATCCATCCAACCTCCTGGATCGGTTCAGCTAGTTCAGGTTGCAAAGCCACAGAAGTCACAGGTTGCGTTTGGGAAAGCTCCGAGGAGTCCCGCAATCTGTTGTACGGTGGTGTGTGCCACAGACGTTCGTGTTGGTTCTGTCACTGCCAGCTAGGAGCAATTCTGCTTCCAGACATTTGACTCTCTTCTGTGTCCTATGCAAAACCGTCCCCACAGCATGCATGCCCAATAAATAAACACAAAAACAAACAAAGTAATTGATACACTGTTGTCCTGTGCGAGCTCTGATGTGTACCTTAATATTCATGTGCTTCTGTTCATTCATTTCACATCTACCGAAAACACCACTGTGTTACCAAGATTGGGTGAAGCCAGAGAGTCAAGTGTACTTTCGCTGAGTTTCTGCTGCAATCCAGCACCCTGTTAGCTGCTGCGTATTCTGAAGTGACCAAGATGGGCAGCACCACTGCCTGCGGGGAGCTGAGATTCTAGTGGAGGAGTAAAGTTTAAAATTGAGAAACTTCTCTCTGTTAACCTCATTCTTTTCTGTGAATTGGGAAAGAGCTACCTTTATTTTACCTTATTGGTAGTACGCCTCCATCCAGCTCTTGAGGATCAAACAGGAATATAGTTTAAGAACCATTATTAAAGATATCAGATACAGAGGAGGTTGATTAGAAGGACGCTGTATTGAGTGCCACTGTGTCCTAACGTCCTATCATTATAGCTACACTATTTATTGAACGCTTCTATCAGCCTAGGACTGTGCTAAGTGCTTTATACCAGGGGTCAGCAAACATGTTCTCTAAAGGGCTAGACAGTAAATAGTTTAGACTTTGCCGGCCGTGTGGTTTCTGTTGCAACGACTCAGCTCTGCCATTGCAGCAGGAAAGCAGCCATAGAGGATACATAAACAAATGGTGTAGCTGTGTGCCAATAAAACTTTATTTACTAAAACAAGTGGTGGGCCAGATTTAGCCCATGGGCCATGGTTTCCTGACTCCAGCTCTGCACCCATCATATTTCATTCTCTCAGCCACACCGTGTGTGTAGGTATCATTATTTTCATTTTACAGATAGAGTTAGCAATTAGCCCATCGCCACACAATTAGTAAGTGATAGAGTTTGGATTCCACTCCCACCTGTCTGCCTCCAAAGCCACATTCCTCTCCTCTGTGCTCTTCCCCTGCCTCTGCCCTTGGGTGAGGAGGAACAGAGCACCCTACCTTGTCTAAAGATCAGTCCACCCCTCTCACTGAACCCATTCACCTCCCTCCAGGTTTGACCTGATCGCCAACGGGGGCGCTTCCTTGACTCTGCACTTTGAGCGAGCCCCATTCATGAGCCAGGAGCGCACCGTGTGGCTGCCGTGGAATAGCTTTTACGCCATGGACACCCTGGTGATGAAGACAGAGGAGAACTCCATCCCCAGCTGTGACCTCAGTGGCTTTGTCCGACCTGATCCGATCATCATCTCCTCCCCTCTGTCCACCTTCTTCAGCGCTGCCCCTGGACAGAACCCAATCGTGCCTGAGACCCAGGTAGGAATGGTGGGAACCAGGGTGGGACTGTCAGTACTTCCCTAACCAAAGCCACTGGCCGGCTTCCTCCCAGCACGTCTCTCCCTGAATGAGCCAGAAACTAGTATTAAAAGGGAGAAACAAAAAGGAGGAGCACAATAGAATTCATAGTCACTGGAGAGGAAAGTTTGAATCCCTCCTGAACATTCTGGATGGTTGCAGGTCGTCGTTCAAGACTTTGGCAGTCACCGGAGCTTTTAATAAAATAAAAACACTATACATATGTGCAACCCACCTGCAAATTGCTTTTTATTCCTGTTAGTCACAGAGATACATGATAAGAGGCGCTTTAATGATCTACATCGGTGTTACGACAGAGGGCATATTACATTATTGCCTCCCTGTTGCTTTATACCAATTGTCAGTGGAAGTTGTAGGTTCATATAATTACAGCCTCTCGTGGCCTCCTTGCACGCAGCTAGCAATAAAGCCTGCTGTTCTTATTTACATCTTTTGCCAACAGTGTGGTTTTTAAAAAGAAACACAACAGTGACCAAGAATAATTATTAATCCAAAAATCATAACCTCAGCCCCTTCACTCTGTGGTGTAGGATAAAGTTTTGGTGGGTTTTTTTTTTTTCTTCCTTACTCAGCCATGGCAAATGGTTCTTGCACCCACATAAGGTGTGATGCTTTGGTGAGAGGGGCAGCAGCCAGGCAGCCCTGGGGTTGCAAATGGCCCACCTCCAGGGGTGCGTGTGAGGTGTATGTCTACCACGTGTTTCTCCTCCAGGTTCTTCATGAAGAAATCGAGCTCCCTGGTTCCAACGTAAAGCTTCGCTATCTGAGCTCCAGAACCGCAGGATACAAGTCGCTGCTGAAGATCACCATGACCCAGTCCACGGTGCCCCTGAACCTGATCAGAGTTCACCTGATGGTAGCAGTGGAGGGGCATCTCTTCCAGAAGTCATTCCAGGCTTCTCCCAACCTGGCCTACACCTTTGTCTGGGATAAGACGGATGCTTATGGCCAACGAGTGTATGGACTCTCGGATGCTGTTGGTATGTTCTAGTTTCAATCACTTACTGAGTCATGGATTTACTCATGCCTTAATTCAACCAATACTTACTGAGTTCCTAGTATATGTCACGTACTGTCCTGGTAGATTAAGACACAATGCTCAGGAAGACAAACAAGATTCCTCTTCTATGGGCCTTACGTTCTAGTACGGGATTGAGATAATAAATTTGAATGAACAAGGAAATAATCCAGCAGTGATAAATGCTAGTAAGAAAATTAAAATAAGTGATATATACTGGGGAGAGGGGCAGCTGTAGGTGGGCATTCAGGGAAGGCTGCCCAGCAGGGTGACATTTAAGCAGAGGCTTGAATGACAAGAAAGAACCACATGAAAATCAGAGAAAGAACATTCCAGGCAGAGAGAAAAGCAAGGTGAGTTTGAAGGACAGAGAGAAGCCCAACATAGCTGGAATGTACTGGAAAAGGAGCAAATTCCAGATGAAGGGAGAGGAGTGGGCAGGGCTAGTTCATGTTCCAGAGAGAGCACTGGCAAATGGCACAGAATACGCTCCAAGAATCAGAAAACGGGGTTTGAGGAGCTCTGAAAGCCACATGCCATGGTTCAAGGCTTTGTCTTAAGGGAATTGTATGGTTCCCCCGTTCTTAGGAAGATCACCCTAAGAGAAGGGTCCTGTAGTTGTCTCAGTTGTGAGCTATGGATTAATCTCAACCTACCTGATATCTTCCTACTTGTGGAAAGCTATCTGGGGGTTCATTTAAATCCGGAATCCTGTATTCTCTTCACCAATAGACTGGTGGTAGAACTGTGGGTAGAGAGAAGTTACCAAAATAAGAAACCACCAAATTCAGAAATTTTCACTATAATTGGCAGCCAGTGTTTATCAGACATTCCCTTTGTTTAGAGAGCATTGTGCTAAATCCTTTGTCTTGGGTAACCTCTCGTAACCCTACCAAGCAGGCCCTCCCATAATCCCCATTGTGCAGAGGGGGCAGGAGGGAGAGAGTAAGGCAGTTGCCTGGGCCGTGCAACTAGCTGGTGGCTCACACTCAGGATATGGCCTCCATGGTTTCCTTCATCAGTGAGTGGAGTTAATAACTTAATGAAGTTAGCAATAAGTTATTGGAGTAACTAGTGCATTTCATATAAAACATTGGCTAATCAAAAACAATATCATATCTGGCTTTAGCCAATATCAAAATGACAGCCAATATTAAAAAGTAGACCAAATAGTATAATGAGGACCTATGTCCTCCAGCTCCCACCATTATCAAGATGAATCTTGTTTTTCCATACTCTCATCTACTCCCCTTCCTCCCATGTTTTTCTGAAGCAATTCCCAGATGTCACATCACTTTATCTGTAATATTTCAGAACATAGCTC
>RJWJ010005479.1:0-68045 GCA_004363605.1 Indri indri
GACTCTCTGTATATCTCTTCCCAAGAGAGAAAATTTGATTTGGTCATGCAAGCGCTACCCATGACAGAGAATTTTAATGGTTCAAGCCATCTCGTTAGCCTCTGGAAAGTTTATAGATAGCCACTTCAGGTCAGATCCCAATCCTGAGTGGATTCAGCTGGGCCCAGGGAGATAGAGTCACCTGGGTCAAAGCCCAGTAGACTCAAACTAAGAAACCACTCACTGAGGTATGACTAGACTTCTGAGGCTTTTTAAAGGAACGTATTGTAATTTGCAGACTACTTAGGGATGTGAGCTGTCTGAAGAAAAACAAAAAAAACATTTTATTGTGTAGATACCCACAAGTGCCATCATCATGTATTTGTGAATAAAAATCTATTATATTTCAGTATGTTCAGAAATTTCATAACAAGCACTTCCTATTGAGAAACAAAATTATCACTTCTGCTCTTAACAACTAAAACATGATAGATGTTTATTCATTCAACAAATATTATATGCTTATTATATGACAGACACTGTTAGATATGGAAGAGAGAAAATATAGACATAAAGCTTATTATGGTCTTGTTGCGGATGTAGGTGTGCAAGTTGGCAAATTTGATAGTGTTATATGCAGGCTATGATAAGGGAAACATAGGAATACTTTCGGGTTACCTAGGACAGGCATTTAACTGTAACTTGGGTCATCTGGGAGGGCTACCTGCAGATAATTACACATAAACCAGAGCCACCTAGAATTGGGGTATGAGAGGGAAACAAATACAGAATAATGTCCAGGTTCCTGCCTTGAGGGATCAGATGGATGACAATGATATTCACAGGGAGAAAAATCCGGGAGGAACAGCAAGATTGAGAGGAAGATAATGCATTTAGTTCTGAACACGTTGAGTTGGAAGTATCTGAGGAATCTCTAAGAGGATTGGAACAGCAGGTAGATAGACACATAGTTCTGGATCTGCTACGAACTAGATCTATGCTGGAGATGAAGCTGTGGGATTCTTCAGCCCGTAAAAGGTACTTGAAGTCATGAGAGTGAATGAGCTCACCCAGGGTGAGTGGGTAGAATGAGAGGAAAAAAGACCTAAAAGGCAAAACCTTGAGAAACATCCTTATGCAAGGGTAAATGACAGGAAAAGATTTGCTAGTGATAAGAAAGAATAGGAAAATCAAGGTATTGACAAGGGCAGTTGAAGGAGATAGAAGTAGAAGCCATATGACAGTGAATCAAGGTTTTACTAGACAATGAGGAAGAGTCGTTATGCATGGATTTATTTAAAAAAAAAAAAAACTGCCAAAAGGGAGGAAAAAGATAGGGCAATAACTAGGGAAGAAGGTCGAGACTGAGAAAGATCTTAAAAATGGAAGAGGCTTGCACACATTTAAGATGTTGATGGAAAAAGTCCAGTATAGAATGAGTAACCTTAGATACAGCAGAGTGGTAAAAAGTCAATAGATCAAAATTCCTAAAAGTAGGGAGAAGCTGGGATCCAGACAGTATGTGGAGAAATTAGCTTCAAATGGAAGGAGAAGCATCTCTTCCGTTGTAAAACAAAAAGAAAGAAAAAGAAGACAAAAAGACAATAGAATGGTTTGTGAATGCAACTACATATCTAATTTTGGTAGTGGAAAGTTCCCGCCTTACTAATAATTTTTGTTTCATATCATGATGTTTAACAATATGGTTGTAACTTATAAACCTTGTTTTATAGTAATATTTTTATTCAACATAATTCATGTAGTTAAAATGATTTTTCTTTTTGGACAGTTTTTTAGAATTTTTCATATTTAAAGCATCGACTTGAAATACAAAGTACCCAAGTATACAAACATTTTACATCATGTAAACAGTTTCATTTTTATTTATACCTTGCATAGTTTCTGTCTTCTTTGTAAACCATTAGTTTGGTGTTAGGATTTCTCTCTAACGTATAGAAAATTCTAAATTTTAAATTTAGCTCTATTTCTTAGATTTAGTTGGTAATTTATATAAATAGCTCCAGGAATGGAGCTTAAGATACATTAGTAGCTTAAGGAATAAAATGATCAGAAGTACAAGCAAAATGTTTATAAAAAGATATTTTTTGCATAATTGTTCATTCTAACGAATATTGAATACAAAATAAAATTCAACAGGCAGAGGATGGGTGAGTGTATTATGATTTATAAAATACGTACAATTTAAAATATTATTTACAAAGAATTTAAATAATATATATATTCGTGACAGTGATTAATAAAATTAGTGTACAAATTTGTAAATACAATATGATTTTTGTTATGTTAATATAAGCATACATTTGAAAAATATAGATTATTTGATAAATTGTTATCTATTTTGATTCATACTTTTTCTTCTAGTTACCTGTGCTTTCTAAAATGGAAATGTAAAAATTTTGTAAGCAGCCATAACTTAAATTGTATTATCAGAAATATATTCCTGGATTATTATATTTTGAAAAACATATGGTTAGATTGTTTCCAATTACTAAACTTTCAGATGATATGCATATCTTGAAATAAGTCTATTGTTTCATCTTATGTGTCAGACCTGATATTTACCTAGCTATCCGTATATGTTTTGTTCTAAAAATGCTTTCTTTATCCTATAAATTTGCCAGTAATTTTTCTTTTGCTGAGCATTAAAACATTTATGTGTAATAAAGGGAGTTCGGGATAAATGCAAAGGCAAAAAAAAGGTCAATAGTATTTAATTTAAGATTTGTTGTATTTAACATGAATCACCTCCCTCTGGCTTTCCTCTGGGTCTTTCCAGTTGGAACTCCTCACTTGGTCTGTGCCATAAGTCCGAGTACGGTATGTACTGTACCTGTACTGGAGCATTTTATTATTTGTTAGAATTTTTCCTAGTGCTAGGTCATTTTGGGCAGGAAGCCGTTGCCAGTTAGAAAGAGGCAGAAAGGAAAGCAAAAATAATGTACTCTAAAAAGGGTGGTATTTTCAAGCTGCACACAACTGTTATTTTAAACCGTCAAGAGCTGGGTTTGGTGGTGGCAGCCGCATCTACCCTGGAGCGTGTCACTGAAGAGAACTAGGCATTACAGGAGCCACAAGCAGACTGTGCAATTAGGGTTAGGTGAAAGGATTGGGTAATCCTGCAATAGTCACTGTTACATAACACATCAGTCGCTGCCCAGGCATACGAGCGGTAACTGAATATTATAGCGGGAAATGTTAGTATTGCTGCAGCCAAGGGTCACTAGCTGTTTCCATTATAAACCTTATTTTGTAGTTGGTTTATAACCCAGACAGCTTAATTTGCATCAGGCTAAAATCTGGCATTCAAATTAGAAGCCTAGAGGTACTTTTTTTTTTTTCAATATTGGAATTTTGAGCTAGAAGGCGCCAGAGAAATCACCTAGTCCAACTTCTATTTTACAGATAAGAGGCATAGAGAGAGAGTGAGACATATGTAATATCATACAGTTACCTAGAGGCAGAACCAAACCTAGGGAACAGGTTTTTCTGCCCTCCAGAATAAAAAACAAAACAAAACATAGTCTCCTTTACCATCCATGCTAATTTAATTTATTTTTAATATATAAGGGAGCTGGAGGAATGTAAGAGGTGTTGACTGTTGACTCTGGTACACTCACCAGGGATCCCACTTAACGTTTGGACTGACTTGCCCAGGGAAATGCAATTGGTTCAGCGGCACAACAGGAAAGCACTCAGGCCGTCTTTTGTGGCTACTTTGCAGTTTTATATCCTTTTCCTTCTAGTCCTATCCATTGTCTATTTGGTTGATTCATTTACTACCTGAAAAGGAATGATTGTTAAACCATTAATCCATGGGGCTAGTTTCCTACATTCTCATGGTCATAAAATGAATGATAAATCGCCTTGGAAAAGAAAGAAGGGTTATATAGCCAGGATCGTGTTTCTATAAAACCACAATTAGTTAAAAAGTGAGTTTGAGTGGTCAACCACACAATCGTTGTATCTCCATGATATCAAAAGAAAAGCACTGTGGTGGATTATTTTTGTTTGATAAATTCCAACAATTATTTTGTCGATATTAGATAAAGTCAGAATTTTTGATGTAAATGAAGTGATGACATTTTCTTGAACTACATATTACATCTAGTTGGCTGGAACTTAAATTATATGTGTATGTCATGACTTCATGTATAGCTGAATTTCCTAAAATCCAACCCAGAACAACATCCTACCTTGATTATACCATGGCCCAGTATTTAGAAGAGACTTGTTCTCCCAGACCTGAAAGAACACTCGACCATGGCATTGGAGTGGGACTTTTAAAAAGCTCATGTCATAAAGTCAGCATTTTGGGTATATGCATACACAAAGAGTGCAATGTGCACCACCCGAAGGATGGACATGTTTGAAACTCGGACTTAAGGGGGGACGGGGGGAAAGGGCAACATACGTTACCTAAACATCTGTACCCCCATAATATGCTGAAATTAAAAAAAAAAAATCTAGTTTGATGCCCATCGTACAGTTAGTACTCCCTTCTCTCTCTATTTTCACCTCTTGTTTTATACCCAAGATCCTGGAACTTTTTTTGAACATGTCTTTTACCCCTACTGGATGGTAAGTTCCTTTGAGTATTGGAGCCATGCACTGTTTTTCAGATTTACTTTCTGCTTTTCACATACCATGCCCAGACTGAGACATAGTGGTTTTCGTATGGCATATATGCAATCAACATTTATCATGTTTGTAACGTTATTTTCTTGGAGACACACCTCTGCAGAGTATTGGATTATAGTATTAACAGGTGACATTTCCTATAGAAGAATATCATGATAAAATGAACTAAGCCCAATTTAAGTTTAAAACAGAAGAAAGAGGAACATGCTGAAGAGCCTTAGACTTTGACTTTTGTTTATGAGGAGTCAGAAATGAGTTGGAACACAGAAATTAGAATTACCAGTGTATAATTTGCTAAATGTAACCCAACCAAGAGTTTATCTATTGTTTGTAATTTTATACTATTTTTTTACCTCTATTCCCAAATTAAGATGATTGTATTTTTGTATTTTCTTTAGGCTTTGTTTGTGATCATTCTTATTGTGTAAGTTTACGACATTGACAGCTTGAAATTCCTATAAACCACAAAAACCATACTGAGGAAGTGGGTGGTAATTGGCAAAAGGAAAGCATAATATGGAGAGAATTAGTCAAAGGCTGTTGTAATAATTTGGCTCAGCTGGAGGATTCATTTGTTTTGCATTTCTTGTCCAATGTATTATAACATTATTGGAGATGACTTCATAGGTCAAGTGTCACTAAGAAACCTCATATTTTTATTTAGCATGAAGAGATCCAAACTTGCCAGAAAGTCAATATTTATCAGGGTCACTTCATTTAATATTTTTATTTTCTCCATAACCTAATGCCCATTTCAGGAGTTGACAACTTTAGTCAGTGGTTTAGTTATCCTCATTTTGTCAGAATGGTGTGTGCCACCAACCTAACTTCTTGTTGCTAAGAGTGAGAGCAGGCCAGCGTTTTTTCACTCAAGAGCATGTCTCTGTGGCTTAAAAGCATAGGGAAAAGCATTACTGTCAGGTTTCAACGGTGTTTGGGGTCCTATTTTAGTTTGGGGCTATCAAATTGAGTATTTAGATCTTACATGAAACGTGTATCTTTAAGAAAAATCCATGTGCAGACACTCAAGTTGCATAATAACAAAAACCTAAATGCGTTACGAGGAGTTTGACATGCAAATGAACTTTTCTCTGCTATTCAGTTTCAAAGCCACTAAAAAGGAAAATTGGTTTGGGATGAAATGAAAACTGTGTGTAATCCTTGTAAATCTGAACTCAAGTCACCCTGGAAGAAGTGGAAAAAACTGATTCATCATCCCAAAACACCATTATATGTCTCTGCTATGTACCTACCCCCAAGCCTTGCTGTTCTATAATCACAGAAGTGTCAGAACATGCATGAAACTCCATGCTCACCACATTTCCAGCCTGTATGAAAATCTATCTTGTGATTTCTAGGAACCTATATGATTTCCACAATGCTGAGAATAATTCTACAATAAAATGTGTCCTATGACCGAGATTTAGTGATATTGCTCTACTGTTCAATTAGATACATATACACAGATATAATCACATATTTGTATGTAAGATGAATATATAAATATATTTGCCCCAATTCTCTGTTCAAATATTTAGAATTCTTCCATTATACATTATATTTCATTACCTGTTACTAGTGGTATTTTATGCCTTATATATTATCAATACATATGATAGCAGTTTAACATCCAAAACACTTTCACATTTATGATCTGGTTTTCAACTCTGTCTTTTTCTTCTTATTTGGGAAGATTTTCCTTGATATGACTTTATTTTCCAGATCACTAATTATGTCTTTTACCAGTACTATTTTATTCTTTCAGAACCTTTATGAATAATATTATTTCCACAATCATGGTTTTAAAATATTTTATTTCTAGAAGCATAGTTTTAAATTCTAAGAAACCTTTTGGTTTTCTGATTATTCTTTTTGCCTAGCAGCATATTTTTGTTTTATTGGTATAATCTTCTCTGGAATATTATTGAGGATGATTTTTAAAAATTTTCCTTTCATAAGAATTCTTTTCTTTTTTTCCTCTATGATATTGGTTTCCTTCTTTATTCTTGTTGGTTTTCTCCCAATACTGGATGATTTGTGTATACCTATGTCTATGTATATGAAAGGAGGACAGAAGAGAAAGAGGAAAAAAAAAATATGAGGAAATGGTCTGTTGATTTCTCCACTGACCAGGTTCATTATCCTCCCAGAATCTACATTGTGGTATTTAAAACCACAGTATGGGGGAGAGGAAAAGTCGTGACTCATGCTTATGGAAGAGTCTTAAGTGAAGGTCAATATGACTTCCTAAATGTGCACTTTGATTCAGCAATTCCATTTCTAGAGGTTTACATTACAGGAACAGTCAAGGTTATAAGTACAAAGGATTAGGTTCAAGAATGTTCATCACAGTCATAACAAAGCAAAATTAAAAGAATGCAATGTCAAAATTGATGTGCAGGATAAATAAGTGATGGTGATTCCAGTAATGGAAGATAATGTATCTCCTAGAAGTTGTGTCTTAAGCACTGTTTAAGAAAAGAAAGAAACGCTCACACAATAATGTTGGTAAAAAGAGAAAGTTCCTAATAGTCTAAACAATGTGATTCTATTTAGAAAAAAAAGACAAAGGAAATGTGTGTGTGTGTGTGCACTAAAATGAAATACACCAAAATATTAACTGTGGTTATTATCCATAGTAAGAACATTATGGTGATGGTTGTGTTTCATTTCGTTGTATTATATGATTTCTCTTATTTGTAATACATAACTTCTAATTTTCATTATATAATATTTAATATATATATATAAAATATATGTAATATATATGTATATAAGTTTTAAAACATAATAATAAAATAAATAACAGTGAACCATTTCCAGGTTCAGGAACTGGAGTATCACCAATAACTTTGGAACTACCTGTGTATACTTGTGTGTATTTCTCCATATCTCATCTTCCTGTTCCAAAATGTAACCACTCTCTTAAATATCGAGCTTACGGTTCCTTTGCTTTTTTTGTTTGTTTGTTTTTTAAAATACGTTCCTTAACAAGGTATAATCTTTCATGCTTTTGAATCTTATAAAATTTAATCATATCATATGTAATCTTTTGTCGCTTTTTCACTATGTATGTTTCAAAACTTCCTCACTTTCACTCCTGTATAATACTTCATTATGTGACTATATCCCTATTCATGTATCATATTTTCTCTTCATGGTCATTTGAGTTCAAGTATTTTTTCATCATATGAGTAATGGCATTATGAAAATTACTGTGACTTTCTCAAGATTCAGGGCACATGTGAAAAGATTTCTCTAGATGTTAACTTGGAATAGAATAGTGGGGGCATGTATTATGTGCATATTACTTTTACATTACAGTGTTAAATTGTTATTGTTAAACAACCATGGATAAGAATTTCCATAGCTCACTTTTAATGCTAGTCATTGTCATACTTAAGTTATACCCATTTAGTGGATATAAAACAGTGTCCCATTATATTATGAAATTGCATTACCATATTATTAATGATTTTAGCATCCCTATAAATTTTTGGTTATCCAGTTTTTCTCCTCTGGGGAAAAAAATACCTGCTTATATCTTTGGCTACTTTTTCCCATTAGGTTCTTGGTCTTTCTTATAAATTCTAGGTGTTGTACTAGGAGATATTTGGTGGGTTTTTTAAATATATATAATCTTTTGCCAATTTTACATGTGGCTGATGTCTTCTTCTAATTCATGGCCTGTGTTTAACTTGTTGTTAAAATGTCTTATAACGGACAGTTACTCTTCATTTTAATGAATCAAAGTTATCAAACTTGTATTTTTTAGGTGGTATTTCTTTTTGTTTTTCAATGTATTGCTTTTAAAAAATTTTTTTTTAATTTTTAATTATTATGGGTACAGAATAGTTGTATATCTTTACAGGGTACGTGTGATATTTTGATACAAGCATACAACATGTATCAATCAAATCAGAATAATTGGGGTATCCATCACCTCAGGTATCTATCACTTCTTTGTATTAGGAACATTCCAATTCCACTCTTTTAGTTATTTTAAAGTATACCTTAACTTACTGTTGATTATAGTTGCTTTGTTGTGCTATCAAATATTGTTCATTCTAGCCAATTATCTAACTATATTTTTGTACACATTAACCATCCTCACTTTATCCCCCTATCCCCACTACCCTTCCCAACCTTCAATAACCATCATTCTACCTTCTGTCTCCTTGAGATCAATTGTTTTAATATTTAGCTCCCACATATGAATGAGAGCATGTGAGATTTGTCTTTCTGTGCTTGGCTCATTTCACTTAACATAATGTTCTCCAGTTCCATCCATGTTGTTGCAAATGACAGGATTTCATTCTTTTTTATGGCCATATAATATTTGCTTGTATATATGTACCACAATTTCTTTATCTATTCATCTGTTGATGGACACTTAAGTTGATTCCAAATCTTGGCTATTGTGAATAATGCTGCAGTAAACATGGGAATGCAGATATATTTTCTGTATTTTGTCTTATTGAGGAAATTTTTCCCTAGCCCCAAGATTATAAAGAAATTCTTCTTATTTTCTTCTAAAATTTAATAATCTTGCCTTTCAAATTTAAGGATTTAATAAATCTGAAATTGATTTGTGGGAATTGTATAAGATGAGGTTCTAGTTCCATATTTTGAACTAGAATGACCTCGTTCCACTAGATGGTCCATTGTACCAGCATCATATATTGAATACATTTTTCCATTGATCAGCCTCCTCAATTGTACAGCATTTCCATATAGGTATACATATATCCTAGTTTCTCATTTCTACTGTCAATTTCCTTTTTGTTTGCATACCAATACCACACGGTCATTGCCATAGCTTTTTTAAAAGTCTTGATGTCTAATAGGGGAAACACCCTCGCATTATCTCTTCTTCAAGTATGTCTTAACTAATCTTGGACTTTTCTTTTTCCTCATCAATTTCTGAATCAAAGTATCAGGTTTCTTAAAAAATTCTACAAGATTTAAACTGAAATTGCATTTAGGAAATTTAGGAGCATTGACTTCCTTATAACAGCAAGTCTTCCTTGAAAATGTTAAAAGTTTTAAATTTATTTAGGTCATCTTTAATGTCTAAATAATATGTAAAACTTTTCTCCATGAACACCTTATGTAATTTTGTTAGGTATATTTTTATACATCTCATATTTTGTGTTGATATAGAAAATGGTATCTATTTTAAAGGTACATTTCTAACTCCTTATTCCAAGTGTACAACTTTTTGCATATTATGTTTTCGGCACCCAGATATATTATCTTATTAATTCTGTAGATTCTTTGGAGTTTTCTATGAATTATAAGGATTTGAGGATTTTCCCCAAACCTCAGAACTTCTGTTTCTTTTTGCCTTACTTTACTCTCTCAGAATTCCATGTTGAAAGGGAGTGATCTTCTTGTTTCTGATTTTAAAGGAAGTACTTTTAATATTTTGCGTCAGAGGTTGAGTTTGATGTAGGTTTTCTGTTGATCCCTCAACAGATTATGAAAATTCTCTTTTTTTCTAATTTACTAAGACTAATTTTAAGATCGTAAATCATTGCTAAATTTTAGCTATTTTTTGTGTCTTCTGAGATGATTATATATCTCCCTTTTTCTCTTAATACAGTATTAGAGTTACAGATTTGTCTGAGGTATTTAATAATGCCGAATTTCTTGATTATAATATGATCATGGATAAAGATTCCCAAAGTATTCTTTTGTCAAAATACAGTTTAAAATATTTGCATATATGTCCATGTCCTTTAGATTTCCTTTCTCGTATTTGCTAGTTGATTATGGTAGGCAGAATAATCAACTCTATGTGTGTTAATCTGATCATCCACTAATTTAAAAGGTTATATTTTCATTCTTAAAAGTTGTATTTTTATTTAAATCTGCCTGATAGTTTAAAAAAATTTTATCTTCTGTTTTAAAAATATTTTATACATATGTCTCACATCTAATAATCCCACCATCTACAGTCCTTGAGATCCATATCTATCATTAGTCGATTCTATTGACTCGCTGATGACAGTTGGTTTCCTCTTGCTGTGATCTATGAGCAGAGATTATATTCGACTGACATGAATAAATAAAAATCCTGAGAACCTGAATTTCCTCCAAGGGAATTAATACAAAAATAAAATACTGTTTCTCATTCCATAGAAATGACTAGAAATTTACAAGTGATAACACCCAGCGCTTACACAGATTTTTTTTTTTTATTTCAGCATATTATGGAGGTACAGATGTTTAGGTTACATATGTTGCCCTTACCCGCCCTCCCCCCCGAATCCGAGTTTCAAGCATGTCCATCTCTCGGATGGTGTGCATTGCACTGCTTACACAGATTTTGCTAAAGGAGAAAAGCTTGAATAGTTATTGTTTGTTAGAATTGAATATGTTAAATCACAAGGTTTATTGGGATTATATAGAATAAAACATTATATAACATAAACCAGATTGTATAGCAGTAGAAAGTTGAACAAAGTTTCTTGGTGTGTTTTTGATGCTACTGAGTAAATTCAAACTACTACCAAGGAAGTTACAGAACAAATAAGTGAAGTCTTAAAGTTAATTATTACAAGACTGGTGGGTAACCTCAATCTCATACAAGAAACGTAATTAAAAACAAGTGTATACAGTGTTTTACCAGAAATATTAACAAATATACTGTCTTATTTTAAGAAGTAATAAATTTGAGATTACAAGCAAAAAGTCCTTGGAGTCTTTTAATAATACAAAAAACCCTTTTGTCCTCCTTTTTGAATAAACTTGGACAACAACTCAAATTTCATGATGAGAAGATATAGATTAAATGTAGATGTATCTTAAATTTTATGGAAACAAATATGCAAATATTTCCCAGGCTTTGTTTTATCCTTCTGGTAAGCTACAATGGCTATATGAGAGCGGTGTCTTTTCAAAACAGCTATATTAACAGTATTTCTGTTATATTTAAGGTGTTTTATTACACTTATGCTTAAGTTCTGTAGTCTCCACCTTCAGTTACTTTCCCAGGAAAGATGAAATTAAAGAATGTGAGGTTTATTATTTATTTTTTTCCACAATAGAAAGTAAGTAACTCTTGGACACATCTGTTGGAAATGTTAATTTTAACAACTTCTTGGTAGACCAAACTTGGAAAACATGTTAAAATTAAAAATGTCCACTTCTACTTAATAATTCCATCTGGTAAATTATCCAATAGAAATAAAGAATACATATGAATTATTCCATCAGCCAGTACTGGTTTTTAATAAAAGAATGCCCACCAACGGTGGGGTGGGGTGCAGGGATTAGTTGAACACATTCAAGTTTATCCAAACCATTGAGTATGTCTGGAAACAATTCTCCGTAGGTCTCTCACCTTTTGACACCTCCTGAGAACAGAGGCACTGACTATCTTTTCTTCTGTACTATCTTTTTAAGGATGTTTATATTATAATAACTTTGAATGATAGAGATAGTGTCTGTCCCTAGAACAGAGAGCAGGCATGCTTGCTGTCTACTGTAACAAAGATCATGTCTCCCTCTGGAGCAAAGGACAGACATGCTTACTGCTTATTATAAAATACTCATGTTCCTTATGCAGAGGGTTTCTCTTCTGGACTGCAAACCACTGCATATGTAGGCTATATCTGGGCCTATCTGGGTCACCTCCACAAGGCTTGGTAGCAAAGGAAACTCAAAAGTAGGCTGATGACCGTGCTGCTTATCATGCTGTAATAAAGTCCTTTGTCTTTGACTTAGGAGTCTTGCATCATCTTTTACATACATAAACCGTGGCAGATGGGCTTGTTAGCTTGCAAATTAGAGAACATATCAGATCCTTCACAGTTCTTAATAATTTTGGTGCCAATAATGGGATGCTGACTTAGATATGGCTTTCAGGAAGAGAAAGGACAAGAGTCCTGCAGGCCAGCTTTGGGAATATGACAAGACTCTCTGGGATCTGATAGCACATGCTAGGCAAGAGGGAGGGGACATGGTAAGGGGCCCCTGTTGTTCCTGTTAATGAATGTTTAGAAGCTAAGCTGTGAGGGACAGGATTGAAACAAGCTATCCCAGTGGTACCTTGGTTATGGCTCACTTTCCTCTGGAAGGGTGGGTGAGCGAATCTTGCTATGACAATGGAGCAGCAAGCCTTACAGCCCAGGCAAAAGGCAATGAGGTGGCGGCTGAGGAACCAGAGTGCCCAAAACAGAAATAAATGGTGTCAGCAATGGAGACTTTGCTATTAATACAGAGCTTTGGGCAGACCAAAATAATTAGAAATTCTTTTGGTTTAGCCATCAGCTGGCACTGGCTCAAAACCTGCTCAAATTAAATGCAATGCTTTACTTACTGGCATGGAGCCCCCTCTCTCCTTTGTTACCCTCTACTCTCTTCCTTTCTACCTTGACTTCAGCCCCTTCATGGAAAGATCTCCCTATCCTTCAAAGAGATTAAAGGTCATATGCATCAATCTCATTATGCTGGGCAGCTCTGTTGGGTACAACTGCCCAAGTCACCACCTTACCGAGTCCTGTAAGGGGAGCAGGCACCAGATTCAGTGAACGGGGCCTGGGTTGAGTTCACACTGGGGAAAAGAAGCTAATGTGACTTTGTAGCTTAAATGATGTGAACCATTTCAATGTACTATTGTTGTAGCTTCTACATCTAATTGTACTTTCTTATTTCAAAGGTACCAAGGGGATTCTCCCAATCATGGAAGAGTTTCATGCAGAGAAGGGCTCATGGAAGACACAACCCTAATACACCTCTGAGCTTAAGTTTTGGAGACAAGTTATAGTCAATTGGGGTCTCTGGAAAATAAAGCCAGCCTCTATCTTGAGGGACCCTTGGGATTTGGGGCTTATCATCTCTCTCCCATGGCTACTTTAAAAAAAATAAAAAGTAGCTAGTAGCTTGCTTCTGGGTTCTTGGCAAAGCTAAACACCTGATCCATGGGAGCCCTGGTACTCTCTGGCCTGATATTCCCATTTTGGGGATGGGTCAACTGGGACTCAATGACTAACAAAGTGAGAAGGGCCCAACAAGCCTCACTTGCCAAATTAAAATGATATATTCAAGAGCAAGGTCAGCCTTGCTCCGGCAGCATCTCGGCTTTTCATGGAAAGTAGCAGCCAGCCCTCTTGGGGAAAGTTATCCTCCACCCTGTTTCCCAAAGCCATGCCACTGGCTCCATGGGGACCTCAATTCACAGATGTTCTCTTAAACGTCTGGTCTGGCTCACTGATGTGAACATCTGTGTATATTATGTTTTGACCTAAGTCATTCACCTTCTACTAATTTGGAATACAACCATATTTCGATGTGTGCATGAAGTCACCTTACCAAGGATGTTTAGTGCAACATTGTTTTTGACAGCAAATGATGGGGAAGTACCTAAAAATCTCTCATTTAGGAATTCCACAGAGAAATTACCTGTAGTTGCATATAAGCCATGGAAAATTATCCCAAACTGTACAAATATTAATAAAAATTAAGTTAATTTTTGTTTTTATGAACAATGACTATTTTCTCAGTGTTATATAAAGTGTGAATAAACACGTTTCTTTACCTTTGCCATTTTGACCAGCTGCGAACAAGCTAATGAATAACAGTACATTTGATTAGCAGAAGGCAGCTGTAAGGCAAGCACCTTAGTCTCCTCCCTCAAACCCCCAACTCTCTAGCCCACAAGACTGTCACCACTACATTGCCCCATACGCATTTTGGAACTTACACTAATTTCAAGATTTATCATTATGTGAAAAAGCAAGGAGCAGGAAAATGTAAAATTTATCATTTTCCTGTAAAAATGGCATATATAAATACATTCGTGTGGACTCTTCCGAAAGGAAATATAAGAAACTGGTAATAGGTTTGCCTCTACAGAAAAATACAGGGGAACTTTGGATGCCTTTGGTGAAAGTAAGACTTATTTTCATTGCTATGTATAAAGACTCATAGTTAGGTGAAAAAAATATTATCTCTGAGTGGTAAGATTCCAAGGGACTTTTTATTTATTTATTTTTATTATTGCCTATTATCATTTTGTATTATTTCTACAATAAACTTGCATTTACTCCAAGAGAAAGCAATTAAAATATTTTGAAAAGAGTTATTGAGCAAGAATATAGGTGAAGGAAGGATATATCTGGATTTTGGTAGCTGGGAGAGCAACATAAATTGTTGTGAGCCCTATCACTAAAAAGGAAAATACAATTCTGAATGTAAACCTAGATATTGACATCAGAATAAGAAAGAGGTAAAAACGACATACAGCTAGAAAGGCAAACTACTGGCAGAGAAAATAACTCCAGATGCAAAATAACTATAAGAAAATTTCTCTGATAATATAATCAAACAAAGATTCAAATATCTTGCTTTTGTTATTTATTCTGATGTCTTCTTAGATACAAGGATATAACCGACCAAAGAAACAGTATTGTAACAAGAAATTCTCAGTTCTATTCATTAGATTTCAATAGCTGGGTTTCTCCCAGAATCCTATCTGGAATAGCCTCAGTCATTACCATACCATACAGACAAACATATCTCTCTGGGGCTTTTGGTTGGGATTCTTTTATTCTAACAGCACTTTGAAGGATTTGAGATGGAGAACGCTGTGCCGTTGCCTTCGCACATCTTCCAGACGGTGGAGAATGCGTTTGGGAGCAGCAGATTGAAGTTCATCTTTTGGGGGCCTGTGAAAATTATCTTTTGCCTTTGTAGATTGGTGGAACTAAAAAGGAAAAAGATACATAACTCATTGGATTGGTACGACACTACCAGTACTCTACTCATGTTCATAGTCACACACAAAAATCAGTTTATAAAACTCCAAGAATATAAGGCAGATCCTTCACCTTTTAGGAAAACATCACCTCTTAAAACAATTATTTTATTTCGTCCTTGGGGTTGTTGCTAATGGCAACAGAAAGAATGCACTGGAGTGTCATAATAATCCTCCATTAAATCCCTACTGTTTAAATTTTAATGCTATAATTCAAGAGCTGACAAAAGCCCATTGAGTGTGTCTATGGGGAGGAAAACAGGCAAGCCCATTTTCTCAGGGGTGATGCTATAGCAACATGGAATGAATTTGGGGTCAGGGAACACGCAGTCTCCAAGCTTTGTTTGCATTTCCTGGCTAAAAGTAGAATCCGACATTATAAATTTCACTCAAATAAGTAGTTATTTTGAGCAGCAGGAAGATAGCTCACTTTGTACTGCTGTTTACATTGAAAACAGAGAAAAGGTAACAAAACCAGAACTGGAAGAAAGACATGCCGACAAACATATTATGAAATGACTACTGAAGTGACCACTTTACAAACCCCTAGACTCCCTCCCTGCATGCTTGACACCCAACCCCTCTCTCCTGGACAGGCGATGCATTAGAACACGAAGAAGTATTACAATTTGCAAAATGCCTTTTTAAAAGGAGACAAAAGAAGTCTGATCAACAATCCCTGAATGTGACCCCTTTACGGTCATGCAAGACATGGCAAAGTAGGGTGTTGTTGATTTTGTCTAGCTCTTTATAATAGCACTTTTGTTTTAGTGGGAAGATTTTTTTCTACCAGAATAAACAAATACACCTGAATCACAATTGCCTATTGTGCAGCAGAAAGCCAAGAAAAACCTTACCCAACTCGCAGAAGTTTGTGCTGCCAACTTTTCTTTCCCTAGGCATCTGTGTTTTCACTTTTGGTTTTAGTGTTGAACATGAGCTTATTGAGTCAGAGTTCAATAGCATAAAATACTGCATTTTGGGTGGTTATCCAATGAGGTGTATCTAGTTATAGACTCTATTTATATGGCTTGCAATACACAAAAATAAAAACTGTTAGGTTTTCAACTGCTGAGTCTTAGGTGAAAACATCTGCAAACCATGCAGCTCAACAAAACTTACAGCTGTTCCTTCTTTCCCATCTCCTTGCTCAGGCCCTCACTGTTCACCTTAACAATTAAAAATCCTTGCCTCTCCCAAAGCTCTCATGACCTTTAGCATGTACTGTTACCTTCGCACATCTCTTATAATTTATCCCAAATATAATGGCAATATTAATCATCTTCCTAAAACAATAGCAAAATCTCTCCCTTATTCAAAAAAATTTTTATGCCTATAGGATCAAATTTATACTCCTACAAGTTAACTCTGCTATTAAAAGTAAGCCAAACTATATACCTTGCTGATCCATTCTTGTATCTTGCTTGTATTTTCCATATAGTCTATTTAGTTAATGGACACTGCCTAGAATTTTCCCAACATTATTCTTTTCATCTTTTGAGCCCAGTTTAAATGTCACCTATTTTATGAAGACTTTCTGGATTACTCATTCTAGAAAAGATTTCATTCTTTTGCCCCCTAAACTCACATGGCCCATGTAAAGACAACTGTCTTTGGGAGTATTTAATTTCTCCTAATAAAATCTCACTATTATTCCCTAAGGATAGAGACTATATGTTCACTTATTTTTTTTTTTTTTTACCCATTTTACTCTTAGAAAGAAATGTTTTTTTAATACAAATATTCTCTAAGCTGAGTTTCTTACCTGGTTTTACCTACTAGAAATACAAAACATTGTTAAATTCAGGTTATGATATTATCAACAAAAGGATTTGTAGATAAAACTTACTCAAAGCTACAGAATAAAAATATGAGTAAATAATGTGTTATGATCAAGAGCAAGAGCCTTAAATAAAATAATGGTTTGGAATAAAAAGAAAAATAAAGGATAAGTTAGATTATTCTGCATGAATAAACAACTCTAATATCTGAGTGGTTTCCCATGACAAGAATTAAATTTTCTCATCTCATCTTACCCATCCAGTGAACATTGCCAGGGAGACTTTGCTCAACCTAGTCACTAGGGGATCCAGGCTGATGGGAGTGCCTTCTCTACACATATTTACACAATCTCTGTGTCAGAGAAAGGGAAATTAGTGAACCATACCACACCGGCTCTGAAATTTTTTGCCCAGATGTGGCACAAATCTCTTTTGTTCATACTTCATAAGCCAAAGCAAGTCACATGGCCAAACTGAGTTCCAGGCGACAAAGAAATAAAATCCTACATGTATACAGAAATGGAGACAATTTAAAATGCTTGAAAATAGCACTAGTAATTATTTGTCCTCATTTTTTCCTAATAGAGATAAATAATAAATTTCAAAATCTACTTTAAAATAGCAAAATATTCAAAATTAGGAAACTCCCCAAATCAATTGAAGATATCTTTCTATAACCTTAATAAATAGCATCCCTAATTGTGAAATTTTAGATATTGTTCCCTTAAGAGAGATTAAAGACAAGGATACTTTATTGCCATTGTTACTAATCAATATAGACTCCAAGTCATGGCTAAGACATAAACAAGACACAAAAAAGAAAATGAGGTATAAGGTTTGGAAGAGAATAGACCCAAACTCCATTCTTATAGATATGATATGAATTGTTGATATTATTTTTTGATTTTTTACAATTTTCTATCGTAATAATTATGATCAAATTTGCCATAAAAATCACTTTAAAATTCTAATACAGAATATTTACGCCCTGTGATATAGTAGCAAAAAAACTAACATCTGTGTAATTGTAGTTTTAGAAAGAGAGGAGAAGAGAGATTACGGGGCAGAAACATTATTTGAAAAAATATTGGTTAGACAATTTGAAAACTTAAATCCACACATAATTGCAAGAATCTAAGCACACACCAAACAAGAGAAACATCAGCAACATTATATTAAACTGCTGAAAACCACAGTTAGACAGAATATTAACAAAGAAAGAAGGGGGAAAGAAAGACATATTACACATTAAATACAGTTGGCCAACAAGGAGAAATAAAGCTGACCTCCCAACAGAAGCAATGAAAATCAGGAGACAATGGAACAACATCATTAAGCTGACAAAAGATAAATATATAACTCCTCGACCTAGAAAAGTATTGATGAGAAGATATGCAGGACAACAAATGCTAGAGGAAGCTCTTTTGGCTCACGGTAAATGATACCAGATGGAAATTTGGTTATACAAGAAGGAATGAAAGATTAAATACTGTGATCAATTTTATGAAAATTAGATCAAATAACAAATTAGATGAAAGGGACAAACTTGTCTTGAGAAACGTAACAAACCAAACAGACAAAGAGGAAAGAAAAAAATTGAATAGTCCTATTAAGTAAATAAAATTCATAATTAAAAACCTTCCCTCAAGGAAAATGATGGCTTATGGGTAAATTTTACTAAACATTTAAGAAGAAATTATATCAATTATACCTTTTCTCTTCTGATTTGTTGTTTTTCCAAAGGAATTTACATTTAAGGTAATAGTCTAACTTTGCTTGTTGAATGGAGATATATAGATCTTGGGTCTCGTCAATAAAGAAGAGAATTTGAGTAATGATTTTGGCCAGGCTTTACATTGCTGAAGTTATCCATTTGTTGTTCAGTAGGCACTTGACATTAGCTCTTAATTTCAGCTAGTTTCTCCCCCAGTATAGCCTAATTTAGAAGAAGAGCATAAAAATCATAGCAACTTGGCACGACTATTAGCCAAAAAAAAAAAAATTAAAGCTATAGCCTTTCTGAAGGTGGCTGGTATTAATATCAATATAAACAAAGTCAGTGTGTTTGAAGGGAGAAGAAAAAAATAGAAGCCCAGATGAATTTGAGGCCAGATTAAAGTGAGCTTGCATTTCATAAACAGATGCTTTAGGCCAAATATTTGGTGGACTAAAATTAGTTATAATTCCTATCAATCTTTTTATCACAGAGTACTTGTTGCAGATAAAAAACCACATAAGAAAGGACAGCTTTTACATACTTTTCTTTGTAGTTCTAATAATTGGAATTCTGGCTTCTAGCAGAACATTTTCCCAAACATGAAAGAGAATAGGCAAAAGTGGAGACGAGAATGAATGTGTGTATATAGGAACAGACATTTGAAAGATAAGCTTTCAAGGAAGAAAGAACATTCTGGCAAGCTTAAGCAGCACATTTTCACTAAATCTTTAAGTGCATGGACTGTAGTGTATGTATTAAGTTAATGTTATAAGTCAGGTTCCTCACAAAGTTGACTCTGAGATAGAGCTTAGTTTTTGAGTTTTTGAGGAATTGCTGTAAGGATCAACAACTGGGGGATGGGAAGAAACCAGAATTAGGCCAATGGAGAAGCTGGACTGTAATATAGTAACAAGAAGAATGAAGGCAACCCCCAGGGGATCCCCAAGACTGGGCCGACCCTTTACATATGTCCCTAGTTGGGGAAAGAGGACCAGGTTTTCATACCCCACCAACCAGTCTTTGGATGCAGCTTGCCCTCTGGAAAGGGAGTGATCTTGGACAATGTGCCTTTCTTTAGGAGAGGGCGACTTCCAAAAAGGACTGAAAACTGAGAGCTATCAGCCAGCAATATTCCCAGGAGTTGAGGGAGTTAGTCCTTCCCTCCTGGCATGGAAATCTGAGCCGTACAGCAAAGCATCCACTACTGCCCACTCTTGCACAACTTGGGTCCTCTTGCTTTACCTAAGTTCTGAAAATCATTTCTTCAGGACTCTGATGGGTCCCTTTCCTGAAGTAAACTTATTATGAGGAAAATTAATGGGAAAAACTATAGCTCTCGCTGATGCAGCTGGGCTTAAGGCTACCCCGTGAAAAGTTACTGTCTCCTTCCTCCGCAGTCTATCCTAGATTCTCTTCTACCACAGCTAGCACCTGTGCTGGTCTTGGTGGCTTATCTGGTGGGATGACTCAAACCCACATCTTTTATTGTCTAAATACTCAGTCATCAAACCCTTTTTAGACTATGGCTACTGTATTGTCAATTTATAATCAAAATTGGACAAAGGACTAAGGGATAGCCAAGGACCAAACATGTCCTCCCCATCTCCAGTGTGTCATAACAGCCTTTCTCCTGATGATCAGATCAATCACTTCTATCAATGTGGTGCTCCCTTCTTGCCTGCTGGTCCCTTGGCGTTTGGAGTCTGAAGTCCACAGGAAGAAATCGTAGCTTGTATTTCACTGGTGGATATTCCCCACACTAGGAACCAAGACCGCTAAACACACAGAGATCAGGATTTCAGAAAAAGGAAGTAGAAACTCCCTACAGGTCAATTTTACTTTCAACTCCTTGTTCCTACCACCATGTATTCAAACTTATGGGGCACCACATATTCTAACCTAACTATTGGGGCACAGCACTATGCAATGATTATTGATTTGAGTACATACTGTATCTTGGAAGATGACTTCCTATCCTTGTATGTTATCATTCTCAAGGTTTTACCTCATCTGTACTTTCTATAAGCTATTCTGTTACTCTTCAATGGAAGCTGCTTTTGGATGGTGTGGTTTGTGATAGGATCTCATGATCATGAGCCCATTGTTGCACCTCCTTTGCAATAAAGTGAGTCTCCAAAGAGACAACTATGGAATGGGAGGGAATATTTGTAAATTGTTTATCTGATAAGGGGTTAATATCCAAAGTATATAAGGAACTCAACTCAATAGGAAGAAAACAATTCGATTAAAAAATGGGCAGTGAACCTGAATAGACATTACTCAAAAGAGACATAAAAATGGCCAAGAAGTTCAACATCACTAATCATCAGGCAAATACAAATTAAAACCACAATGACGTATTACCTCACACCTCTTAGGATGGACGTTATCAAAAAGACAAGAGACAGAGAATGTTGGCAAGTCTGTGGAGAAAAGGGAACTCTTATACATTGTTTGTAGGGATGTAAACTAATACAGCCATTATAGAAAACAATATGGAAGTTCCTGTTAGTTCAGAGTTTCTGAACAGTGGCATATTGACATTTCGGGCCAGGTAATTCTTTATTGATGGGGGCTGTCCTATGCATTATAGCATGTTTAGCAGCAACCCTGGCCTCTAGCCACTAGATGTCAGTAATATCCTCACATTTGTGACAACTGAAAAAAACGTCTCCAGACATTGCCAAATGTCTTGGGGGTGGGGTATGGGAGATAGGGAATTGCCTCTAATTAAGAACTACTGCCTTAGTCTGATGCAATGTTTTATGGGACCTCATGTTGATGGACTAAACTCTCTATAATCCCATGGATAATTGTGCTGTCTGAGGCTCTTTGCCAGGAAAGTCAAACCCATACCTGACATATGTGTAAATTCAAAAAGTGTTAATTCAAAATGAATTGCTGCTCCTTCCATCCTGGATGGAAGGAGCAGCAATTCATTCAGCTTGCCACTAGGTAGCTGGTTGTGCTCCTGAAGGAATGGTGCTATATTTGGGACTTAGTGTTGGTCTCTGCTGCTAGCTCTTGGACACTTGGCAGTGGTAGAAGTTATAACAGCCTCAATAAATAGGAGCTTATGTGGCTGGGCTCATGTAAAACCTGCATCCCTGACACCTTACTCTGTTCATGTGACCAAACACTGAAGTCTCTAATGACAAAGGATGGCTAGCTTTGATTGGTTGACACTTTGTCTACTCCAATTACTGGGTTATTTAATGTATGTTCCAGGGTACATTTTCTCCCTTGCAGGTCAGCATGCAACACAAAGATCTTCATACTTCATACCCACTTCCAACCATCTGTCTGTACACCATGGCCCCAGACTTTCTTGTCCCTGATCTTCCCATCATTTTTCTTCCAAGCTATTTGTTGCCCATGAATTTACATATATTCTAAGTTGGTGCCATTCTTTTTCCACAAAAGAAGATGATCAGTTGTGCCACCTGAATCTCTGCCTATGAAGATTTTTTCCCACCACTGTCTTTCAAGGCCACCACAGACGGGAGCTGTAGTGAAGTCCCAGTCCATTTTTAGTTTGCACATACATACTAAGCCGATAAATCACATTTTGTAAATCACACTTTGCTTTTTCACTCTTTCGTCACCTGTCATGAGGCACCTCCTATGCAGCTACAGGTAAACACTGATGAAGAGATATCGTTTGGTATAACTGTATGGTGTAAGTCTGGGCCACCAGGCTGTGCTGCTTCCTTGGGCCCTCTGGCGCTGCTTGTGCTTAATCTCAGATGTACACACCACTTTCATCTTAAGACTTGGTGGGTCAGACAAAGCATATAATTTGAACTCTTTGATTCTCATTTCCTCATCTCTATAATGAGAAGTCGAATGGAATAAACTATTAATATTCCTTCCAGTTCTACAATTTTATGAGAGGAAGCCTAATGTATTTTGAATGATAGACTTTGGCAGCTATTATACCCTGGCTTTGTGACCAAGGATGCATTTCATAATCTTACCTGAGAACAACTCAAGTGGCCCTTTTTATCACCATACTGACAGATTAAATCATCATCACTATGAGAAAACCAGTGTCTCCCAAAGCCAATAAAAATCCCTTGTACTCACAATAGCAACATTATTTCAAATGTTCACCATTCGGTTACTTGTACCAACTTGAACAATAATTTATACACCCAATTTATAACTAAATGTTATATTTAGAATTATAGAATACAGGATTTTCACCAGAAAAATCTTAAAGATGAAATATCTGAGTCCTCTGGCCAAATATAGCCTTATCTGACAGAGGGAAAACTCAGGTGCCTTGACCCCACATGGGACCCTCGTGTCTTGAGTACTATGGTGCACTTTAGTCAGGTCTACAAGAAAGAAGATTCACGAATGGATTTGCTAAGTGAGAAGTGAGAGCCGATGGACTAAGTCAGAGACAAGGTTAGATGGAGTACTGTGGGGCACAAGGATTTCCACTTAATTTATTTGCAACAAGAGAACTATTTTTAAGTTAAACCTACTATGACAAACAACATTGTTGTAGTTAAGCAGATTGCATCATTCGGGGTTCTCCAGAAAACCAGAACAAATTGTGTGCGTGTGTGTGTGTGGATTGATTGATTAGAATTGGCTCACCTGATTATGGAGGCTGGCAAGTCCAAAATCTGTAGGGTGAGCCTGCAGGTTGGAGACCCAGGGAAGAGTTGATATTGCTGTTCAAGTCCAAAGGCCGTCTGCTGAAGAATTCCCTCTTGCTTGGGAGAGGTCATTCTTTTCAGGCCTTCAACTGATTGGATGAGGCCCTCCCATATTAGGGAAGGCAATCTGCTTTACTCAAAGTCCACTGATTTAAATGTTAATCTCATCCAAAAACGCCCTTGTGGAAACATCTAGAATAATATTTGACCATATGTCTGGGCACCATGACCCATCAAATGGACACATGAAATTAACTATCACAAAGATTATAAATTATCTTCAGAAGTATTTTCAGAAACAAATTTGTTCAAGCCACAACATTATCATTGGACACTGTATGTGTATCATTTATGAAGTTTTTGGAAGATTGGCCAACATTTTAAAATGCTCAAGTGACAGTAAATTAATGAAGAACTGCCTAAGCCCAGTGTTAGTGCATTCCCAGATTTTTGAAAGATATAATTTCCATGGCTAAAAATGTGACCTGTGAATACCTTTTAAAAAAAATTTGACCGTGTGCCATAAAGTTTGCTTACTGCTGATTTAGTATACCCCTGCCCCTTTTTTTTAAGGTGAGAAAACCAAAGTCCTAAAAAATCTATGATATGGCGGGGATTTTAATGATAGTCTTATTTCTCCTTGTGCATTTGCATGATTTTTTTTTTTTAGATTGGATGTCTATAGCAGCCATGACTG
Source organism: Indri indri (assembly GCA_004363605.1). Lineage (NCBI taxonomy): Eukaryota > Metazoa > Chordata > Mammalia > Primates > Indriidae > Indri > Indri indri. Next base: position 24,266 of record RJWJ010005479.1, read on the forward strand.
AGTTAAAGGGTATAAAAATTTTACATTTCTACATTTATGACCCAATTTCTCTGTAAGTAATCTGTTGTAATCAGCACTCCTATATGAAAGTGCCCCTTTCCCTACCAACACTGGAAATTATCCCTCTCTTAATACAGTAAGAAGATATGAAAAATTGTTTCCAACTAAAAATTCTTTTAATGTTGTATGATTCCACAATGTAACAATAATCATTTTTAAAAGCCCAAATTTATTAATTACAGTAATTCTTTCATGGCCTTTTATCATCATGTCATTTTATTTCCATAAAAGATCAGTAGGTATTCATACCATTTTATTAGTCCATGCCTATAGAAACTCATACCTCCCAGTAATCAGGATCTTTATTGCCTGTCCTTACCATTGTCTTTCTTTAATTTGGCCCAAGCATTAAATTTAATCCCTGATTTCATACAATAATCAACTAGTGACTCTGAAATCCCTTAATGCTAAAATAATAGTAGGCTCTCACCATTTTACAAGTGGCTCCTGCAAGAGACTACTAGAGATTATGCAATATGATTCCAGTTTTACTATTAAGAGTCTCATTTTACAAAAACAGAACACTGTAAATATTTTCAAATATAGACAAAAATGTAACATGGTTATCAAGCAACACAACAGTAATAGATGTGCTTAGTGCAAAACATATACCATAATCATTATGTAATCATAACAACTTATAATTGTATAATGATTGGATACAAATTCAGAATCTATCATTGCATTATCTCAATCTGTTAATAACTTTTAAAAATGGCATGGAAAGAATTTCTCTAATGCAAGATGGGAGAAGTAACTGACAGTGAGAAGTTATGATTTTAGGCAGAAATTATCCTAATTCCAAATACCTCCAGGTAGCATGATTTTCACTCCAAAATTTGAAAATAAATTCTTAATAGAAATTTGATGTTCTAACCCTAATTTTGATAACTTTTACTAGATAATTTTTAAATTAAACTTTTTATTTGTGGTAAATATATTTGTATGCAGTTATAAAGAATAAAGCAGAGAGATCCCATGTACATTTTGTCCAGTTTCCCCTAATAGTAACATCTTGCAAAACTATGGTACAGTATCACATCCAGGATATTGGCTTTGAAACATTGAAGATACAGCACATTTCCATCACAAGAATCTCTTGTGTTGTGCTTTTAAAGCCATCCTACTCTCCTCTCCTCCTTCCTTCGCTCCTCTCCCAGTCCTTAATTACTGCCAACCACTAATCTGTTCCTCATTTCTACAATTTTATCATTTCAAATATGTTATATAGATGGACCTATACAAAATGTATGTAAACTTTTGTGATTTGGCTTTTTTTAAATTCGTAATTCTTTGGAGATCATCCAAGTTATTGTGTGTGTCAACAGCTCATTTATTTTACTGCTGAGTTGTATTCCATGCTATGGATATACCACAATTTAACGTTTCATCCACTGAAGGACACGTGGTTTGTTTTTCTCTTTCCAGTTTATGTTACATATAAAGCTGTTATAAATATTTGCACTGAGGTTTTTGTGTGAACGTAATTTTTCATTTCTCTGGGATAAATGTCTGAGAGTGCAATTGTTGATTTATATCCTGTGGTAGTTACAGGTTTAATTTTTTTTTCCCTAAATTCCAAACTGTTTTCCAGAATAGCTGCATCATTTTCTTCCCACCAGCAGTTTCTCCGCATCTTTGCTAACATTTGGGTTGTCACTCTCTTTTATTTTAGCCATTTTTATAAGCGCGGAGGGCTAATTCATAGTGTTTTTAACTTGCATTTCCCTAATAGCTAATGATGTTGAACATCTTTTCATGTGCCAGTTTGTTATTAATACCTATAGATCCTCTTCAGTGAGATGCCCTTTATGTCTTTTGCATATTTTCTAGCTAAATTTCTTTTATTTTTTTTAAGTTTTTGGTTTCTTATATAATTTAAATACTCATCCTATTTTGAAATTTTAGGTTTGAAAATTTTCTTCCCAGCGAGTAGCCTAACTTTTAAGCATCTTAATAGGGTCTTTTGCAGAGCAAAAGTTTTAAAAGTTATGACGAAATCCAATTTATTTCTTTTTCTTTTTGAATCATGCTTTTGGTATTAAGTCCAATAAACCTTTTCCCAGTCCTAAATCCCTAAGATTTTCTCTTTTATGTTTATTTTTCTAAAAAAATTACAGTTTTACATTTTGTAATTAAGTTCGTGATTCATTTTGACTTATATTTTATTAATATACAAAGTGTGAGGGTTAGGTTGAGGTTGTTTATTTCCCCTGTGCATGTACAATCATGCCATGATCATTTATTACAAAGATTATCTTTCCCCCACTGCATCGCTTCTACACCTTTGCAAAAAAAATTAGTTGGGCATAATTGTATGGGTCTATTTCTGGGTTGTTTATTTAATTTCATCAATCTATCTATCTATCTATATCCCTCCACCAGTGTCACTCAGTCTTAATTACTGTCACTATATGGGTCTTGAAATCTGGTAAGTCATTACTCCCACTTTATTCCTTTTGAAAATCGCTTTAGCTGTTCTAGTTTCTTTGACTTCCCATGAAATTTTAGAATAGGCTTGTCTCTTTCTATGCAAATGTCCATCTGAGCCTATGGGTTGATGGTCTTGTTGAATTCTTCCATAACCTTCCTGATTTTTTGTCCAACTGTTCTATCCATTACCAAGAGAAGGGCATTGAGGTCTTTAACCGTGATTGTAGACTTGTCTATTTCTGATTTCAGATTATCCTTTTTTGGATATATGTGTACACCATATTCTCAGGAGTGGAAGGGTCCTCTTACTGACAATTTTTATTAAACTCCAACCTCCCTGAATGAGAATTTCCATTTCAAAGAGATGATTGGAAATCAGCTCCATTGACTTTATTACTTGAGAATGAAATGATCTCTTTATACTTATTCTTGGATATAAAGGAAATAATCTTTTTTCATAACAATATTGTTTATTAAGAGTATGTAAAGATGCATATATGCATGTGTTTTAAGTTATAAGTTCAGACATGAATACAAACACATTTAACTTATTTTTCTGGATCAGATGGCTTCATACAAGAAACCATAGATATATTAAACTTTGTTTTTCCACTCTCTTAAGGAGGAATTTCTAAAGAACTTGTATTAATATCTATAAACCCTGCAAGCAAATCACTTTAGAATGCATTTTTCCAATGTATTTCTTGCGTTGCTCACATGCTTTCGTAAGGGGTACAACAAAGCTTTTAACCTAACCTGAAAATGTAAAGCTTCCTTCTCTGATGACCTTCAGGAGAACATCTGAGTTATTCAAAATGTCCAAATTATATTTTCCTTATTAAGTCAATATTACTCTGAGGGGATGTTCTGGTGGGAAGATGTCATGAGGAGAGACCACATAGTTAATGAGAGTTACTGTCAATAAAGGAAATAATCTTAATTGCAATTAAGTTTATCTTGTTCTCTTCAGAAGAATTCTACTGGATGAGTGATGCATAATCACAGACAAGCCCCCCACCCCATGTGCATATAGCATCTTCCAACCTAATGATAATGTGGCAAATTCAGACAATGTACAAGAAATGTACATTACCAGCTGGCTTTTCAGCCAATGATTTTCGGAAGGAAATAAAAAGAAAAACAGAAAAGATTTCCCTCATGAGATTTATAAAGCATTAAATGATGGACAAGGGAAACATGACACCTAACACCAAGCACAACAATATCCTATGGGAAAGGTTTTGTGCCACGTCACAAATGTTCTCTAGCTTGTTTGCCTGACAAACACGAAAGTCCTAATGTTTTTGGAGTGGAAACCACCTTAAAATACATATATTTAATGCCATTCTATAAATCTGGACCAATTTTAAGAGCAAGAAGTATGTCTTTACACAATACGAAAGAGCAACCCTGAGCACAAGAAACAAACTAGATGCCCTAGACCATTTCCATAAATTTTTGTGTTAAAAATCCTTTTCTAACTCTGTGTTTTATTACAGCAGCATACAGAGTTTTAAGAAAATATATGGAAGAATTCTTAAAATTGAAAAAAATCTGTTTTTAAATTTTGCAAGTACTTTCTATTTTCTTACATATGTAAAAAAATAATGTGATTCTGCACAGATACCTAAGTGACCTTACAGCAAGCTACAGAACTGAAAAAGCTCTGGTAAGTGATTTGTTGTGGGATTTCTAAGTCCCAATTGTTAACCTGAACTGGGGCTGCATATTGAGTATTATGCTTCGGAATAACAGTGTGACCCTGTTGTAAGGGAGCAAGGGAAAGAAAGGAGGGAGTAAGGGAGGAAAGAAGAATGGAAGGGAAGGAAGGAAGAAAGGAAGGAAGGGAGGGAGGAAAGGAGGGAGGAAGGGAGGAAGAAAGGAAGGAAGGGAGGAAGGAAGGAAGGAAGGAAAGGAGGAAGGAAAGGAGGAAGGAAGAAAAAAAGGAAGAAAGGAAAGGAGGGCTCAAATATTTCAAATGACCAGTACTTCTGGGGAAAGGCCATTGTTTTCCATGAATATACCTCATTAGCTCTGACTTAAAGAACAAGCAAAGTAAATAAAAAGGACTTGACATTTTTAATTTTTTGCCTTCCTAGCCTTCATCCTATTCATCTGGTAATAGCACCTCATTTTTGCTTTGGAGATCTATGTTTCCTAGTGAATCCAATGGGGTACCAATTACCCAAGCCGGGTCAATCAGTTATTTATAACACAGAATGTTAAAAACTTTAATAATATACAATAATGCAACAATATTTGTTTCCATCTAAAATATTGCTCACCAGCCTGATTTAACTAAAATGTAAGGTTCATAATCATTTTGAATAGCCCATCTGAACCTCCAGTTGTGTGACGCTCCATGGCCTTTCAGAGTATCCAGGGTCCCACATGGTAGCAACAATTATAATTCCATATGAATTTCAATACCCATAAGGATGTTTACTGCTTGAAAAATGACTTTCTTCTTTAAAAATTCAACCAGAGTGGTCAAGACAAATGTCCTTTCAGAACAGTTAATACAACTGATCTGCCTTAAATGGCACAGGCTGGAATTCCACAGACAAACCACTGTCAAAACTCTTCACTGAGTGATTTAAATAGGTAGGTTGGTTATGAGACTTGAGTATAATTTGCACTATGTTGGAGGGGAATGTTTGTGGTCTCCGGTAGACTGCTTATGTAACATTTTTCAAAAAAACTTCTAAGAAATCACAGAAGGTATTACTTGAAGGTACCAGAAGTCATTGGCCTTTGATTAGAAGAAAAATATTTCTTTTGAATAAGAATAAGGACTAGAAAAATATACAAGTTCTAATAGATTAAATGTTCTTCCTATAGTTTGTATTGAAAACTAGATTATGGCAGTTGAAAAATCAGAAGGTATACACTTAAGATGAAAATTCTGGAAATTTTCATATTTTTAAAAAAAATGTAGAACTAAGCTGAGTGCAATGATGTAAAATGTTGAGTTGAGAAAAAATATACTCAGTTAGTTGGTGAATAATTTCACATGTGTCGTTTGCCATGATGTATCAACGCCTACCATAAGCTTGGGCTTTAAAGCAACATTCAACAGCTAGAGAAACATGCATTCGTGTGAGAGAGCCTAACACAGAGAAACTCATACAAGACATGATTCCTCACCCACCTTTGGTTTCATTGTTCTGTCAGTACCACATATTGGTGCTTGCTCTCCATATCAAGCAGAATCATCACTTTGCTCCCTTCCAGATCTTACTATTTTGGGGCCACCGAGGTAAGCATTTCCATCTGAAATGTCACTTCAAAGTAAAATACGTGACTCATGACATTTACCAATCCAAAACTTTTTTTAGTTCAATAAATTTAGGGGGTACAAGTACAGTTTTGTTACGTGGGTATACAAGGTGTCCCAAAGTCTCCATATAAAGGAATAATTTTGTAAAATTTTGTCATTTATATTTTGTAAATAAAGGTACATTTAGCACAATTTCCCATTTTCCCTATGTATGGCAACTTTTGTGACACCCTGTATTATTAATATACGGTGGTGAAGTTTGAGCTTTTAGTGTACCCATCACCTGAATAGTGTACATGGTACCCATTAGACAATATTTCATCCCAAACCCCCCATCCTCCCACATCTGGAGTCTCCAATGTCTATTATTCCGCTCTGTGTGACCATGTGAACCCATAGCTTAGCTTCCACTTATAAGTGAGAACATGTAGTATTTGATTTTTCCATTCTTGAGTTATTTCACTTAACATAATGGCCTCCAGTTCCAGCCAAGTTGCTGCAAAATACATTATTTCATTCTTTTTCATGGCTGACTAGTATTCCATAGTATATATACACCACATTTTTTTTATCTACTCATCAGTTGGTGGACACTTAAGTTGACTCCATAGCTTTGCTATTATGAATTGTGCTGTGATAAATGGGTGCAGGTATCTTTTGGATATAACGACTTCTCTTCCTTTGAGCAGACATCCAGTAGTGGGCTTACTGGATCAAATGATAGATCTATTTTCAGCTCTTTGAAAAATCTCCAGGCCATTTTCCATAGAAGTTGTACTAAGTTACATTCCTACCAGAGGTGTCTAAGCATTCACTTTTTACCACATCTACACCACCATCTACTGTTTTTTGACAGAATAATGGCCATTCTGACTAAAATAAGTTATCTCATTAACTTTTAATTCACATTTCTTTGATGATGAGTGATGTTCAGAATTTCTTCATGTTTCTTGGCCATTTGCATATCTTCTTTTGAAAAATGTCTGTTCATATCATTTGCTCACTTTTTAATGGGGTTGTTTGTGTTTTTCTTGGTAAGTTGTTTGAGTTACTTGTAGATTCTAGATATTAGTCCTCTATGAGATGCATAGTTTGAGAATATTTTCTCCTATTTTGTAAGTTGTTTATTTACACTGTTCATTATTTCTTTTGCTGTGCAGAAGCTTTTAAGTTTAATTAAGTCCCATTTATTTATTTTTCTTGTTGCTGTATTTGCTTTTCAGGTCTTGCTTATAAATTGTTTGCTTAGGCCAGTGTCCAGAGAATTTTTCCTAGATTTTCTTCTAGAGTTTTTGTGGTTTCAGGTCTTACACTTAAATCTTTAATTCGTCTTCAATTATTTTTTTGTATATGGTGACAGATAGGGGTGCAGTTTCATTATTCTGCTTATCGCTGTCCAATTTTCTTGGCACCATTTATTGAATAGGTGGGGTTATTATTGAATAGGGTGTCCTTTCCCCAGTATATGTTTTTGTCTACTTTGTCAAAGATCAGTTGATTGTAGGCATATGGCTTTATTTCTGGGTTCTTTATTCTGTTTCATTGATCTATGTGTCTGTTTTTGTACCACTACCACACGATTTTGGTTACTATAGCCTTACAGTATGATTTAAAGTCAGGTAACATGATGCCTCCAGTTTCGTGCTTCCTTAGGATTGCTTTGGTTATTTGGTCTGTTTTTTTGTTTCATATGAATTTTAGAGTCATTTTTTCTAATTCAATGAAAAATGATATTGGTATTTTGATAGGAATTGCATTGAATCTGTAGATTGCTTTGAACAGTATGGTCATTTTAACAATTCTGATTCTTCTAATCCACAAGCATGGGATATTTTTCATTTGTTTGTGTCATCTATGATTTCTCTCATCAGTGTTTCATAGTTCTCCTTGTAGAAATCTTCCACCTCCTTGGTTAAATATATTCCTGAGTAACTTTTTTCACAACTATTGTAAATGGGATTGAGTTCTTTATTTGGTTCTCAGCTGGGTTGTTATTGGTGTATTAAAATGCTAGTGATTTGTGTACCTTGATTTTGTAACACAAGAGTTTACTAAATTCGTTTATAAAGTCTAGGAGTCTTTTCAAGAAGTCTTTAAGGTTTTCTAGGTATAAGATCATACCATCAGCAAACAAAGATGATTTGACTTCCTCTTTTCCAATTTGGATCCTCTTTATTCTTTCTGTTGCCTGATTGCTCTGGCTAGAACTTCCTGTACCATGTTGAATAGAAGTGGTGAGAGTGAGCATCCTTGTCTTGTTCCAGATCTTAGGGGGAATGTTCTCAACTTTTCCCCATTTGGTATATTGTTGGCTGTGAATTTGTCACATACGGCTTTTATTATTTTTAGGTATGTTCCTTCTATGCCTTTTTGTTGAGTGTTTTTTTATCATGAAGGCATGCTGGATTTTATCGAATGCATTTTCTGCATCTATTGAAATTATCATATGGTTTTTGTCTTTAACTCTGCTTATGTGATAAATCATATTTATAACTTGCATATGTTGAACCCTCTTTACATCCCTGGAATAAAACCCACTTGATTGTGGTGTATTATATTTTTGATGCGCTGTTGGATTCAGTTTGCTCATGTTTTCTTGAGGACTTTTGCATCTATATTCATCAGGGGTATTGGTTTCTAGTCTTCTTTTTTTGTTGTGCCCTTTCCTGGCTTTGGTATCAAGGTAATACTGCCTTTGTAAAATGAATCAGGGAAGAATCCCTCCTTCTCAATCTTTTGGAAAAATTTAAATAGTATTAGTACCAGTTCTTCTTTGTACATCTGATAAAATTTGGCTATGAATCAATCTGGTCCTGGGCTTTTGTTGTTGTTGTTTTTGTTGGGAGTTTTTTTGTTGTTGTTTTTTGGTTTTTTTTACTGAATCTATCTCACCACTCATTATTGGTCTGTTCAGGATTTTTATTTCTTCCTGATTCAAGCTTGGGAGTTTGTATGTTTCCAGAACTTTATCTGTTTCCCCTAGTTTTCTAGTTTGCCAGCACAGACAGGTTCATAGTAGTCTCAGATGATCTTTTATATTTCTATGTTATCAATTATAACATAATGTCTCCTTTTTCATTTCTGATTGAGCTTATTTGAATCTTCCCCCTCCTTTTTTTGGTTAATCTAGCTAGAGATCTATCAATTTTGTTCATATTCAAAATGAACTTTTTGTTTTGTTGATCCTTTGTATTTTTTGGTCTCAATTTCATTTAGTTCTGCTTTGATTTTTGTTATTTCTAAATAGCTATCCAGTTCCCTATGTAATGTGGGGGGAATAGAAAATATACATTTTTCTATGAATCACCAGAATAAAGCATGGAATGAGATACAGCCTTAGGATAATAGTATTTTTAAACCATACAGATACAAGGATGAAGCTCTCATCAGTAAATGGTAAAAAGTAAAATTAAAAGCCAGGTCCTTAGAAACTTGTTCTGCCTTAACACACTGCTCCCTCAAAATAAATACATAAATCAATGATATATAAACAAAGTAATAAAATATCCATACTCATTACGTTTCAAAAACTAATGAAGATTTTTTAAAATTTCATACTCTCCAAACAAAAAGATAATGACTAACTGTTTGATGGTATGTTTTTACCTAGTTTATTTTTACATTCCAGTTTAAAAGCAATCATAGTTGTACTAACGTAGCATAATATAATTTTAAATCCTGCTTTTCCATTTAACTTTATAATAAACACATACCATAGTTTTAAAACGTTTGTAAATATGCATGGGTGGTATTTCATTGAATTGGATGTTCCATAATTTAGAAAATGCTTCTAGTTTGGGTCTAATTTTGGAGTGGAGTCCTCCAGGTTTAAATATTTTGTACAGATGCCTAAAAATAAAATAATTTTGACTTGCACCTCTTGTGACTTTAGAAGTACAGTGCTCATTCTAGTTAAACTCAACCCTTCTCCAGAAGAATCTTGAAAAAATAACCTCAATGGCAAAGTGTGAACAAGCAAAAGAACTGCCAATAGTGGGAAAGAGCTATTCCTATGATGTTGCAATTCTCAGAGCCAAGGAATAAGTCTTAGATATTTTGGGATTGGTTTGCTCAAATATCAGATTTAAAGAAGTCTTCAGGTTCACATTTTTCATGGATTAGTCTGTCTTTGACTCTTTACCCTTATATGGTAATGACTGAACTGGTCACATTTTAAAAAGAAATGAAGAAAAGGTTTTTCAGAATAAATCAAATTTTATGTTTCTGTTTCTCCCAAATTATTTTCAGATGCAAGAAAAAGCAAACCACACAGAAGAACTGAACACTGCAGTGAAACTGGAATGCAAGACTTCATCAGAAGGAACAAACTTTGGATAATTCAACCACAAAATATGTGAACCACAAACAAGTGTAAATACACAAGCAGACACAACACACACAAACACACACACATGCGCACACACACACACACACACACACACACACAGGTCTACTCTTTTCCCAGGAATTTTCATCAACGTAGTTTAAAAAAAAAAAAAAAAAAGCCTATTCATGCCCCAGCAAAAGCATATGAAAATTCCATGTTTCTTTCCATGTTTAAATGTTGGCCTTGCAAATACTATGAACATTCTTTTAAAAAAAAATACAAAAAACATGAAGGAAAGTTTCTTAGGATCAGGCCATAAACAGCGGATTAAAGTTGAAAATAAATTACTATGCCTCAAATCTTCTTCTAAAACCTAGCCCCAAAATGTTTCCCTAAAATATAGGAGTTTCTAGTGTGAATGATTTTTGTTCTTCTCTATCATATTATGCTCATATGTGTCAACAGCAGAAAATTTTTACCAAGCAAAGCAAAATCAGGGATAAAGACATCCGTCATAGTGTCTCTTTCTTGGTTGCAACAATGAAGTCAAAAAGCAAGGCAACTAGAGTATAGTGGTCTAATTCAAATTGCAGTGTCTCTGCTCGTTGCCATAAATATTTTAAAAATCTTAGTTATACATAAATTATAGAATTTAAGCAAAATTTTGATGTTTTCATTTTCTCAGATAATTAAAATTTTCACTGGGCCATGCGAGCTCTTTTAGGAACTTTTATAGTGAAATGAAAGCTTAATATGACTTCTAAATCCCTTGGGGAAATAATAATGTCCTATATTTCTATAAGAGTGGCTTATAGTTTTCAAAGACCATTCATTTCTTCATTATTCCTTATATGTGTCAGGGACTGTATTAGGTATTAGGAATTTCTGTATGAATAATAAAGCACATGTCCAGGAAGGATGTTGATGTGTATAGAAGTAAGCAAATAATTTGAAAGATGATTCAGCACTTTTATTTCTGAAAATATGATAGGATAGCTGTCCAGAAAAAACCCCTCCAGAAAAGAATACCTAAAAATACTGAATACATTTCTTTGTAAGATAACATATTTTTGTGTTATTTTTCTGATGAAAACGTCAAGGAAAACTTGATGGGCAGAAATGACAAGAAGGTGTTAATCCAACAGACAAGCTCCAAAACCATTGTTTGCCCTGAGGGCACCTGCCATACCTGGTGGCCCAGAACTACATGGACAGAGGAGGGTCTGTGCCAGGGAAGATGTAATAGCAAAGAGAGAGCCTGAAACCAAAAGTCTCCAAAAGGTGATGTCCCTAGTCAATGAACTAGGAAAGAATGTTCTTAGGAGATTGAAACTATGCAAGCAAATATTAGTGAGAGTTACCAGAGAAGCTAAACTGATGATTCCAGCTCAAAACATTGCAGATTTTGGAAGGATACATACACACTATGAAATAAATGCCAACCAGGCATTTTAAGAAAATAAGAGGATATTAAGATGTTGAAAGACAAGACATTTTTTAGAAATCATTAGGTATATTTGAAAAATGAATCAAATGATAAGTCTAGAATTAAAGCATTGCCCAAAATATAGAGAGAAAGAGATTGAAAATATAAAAGATAGTTAAGCAATCAGAAGATTATGAAGGCCACTGAAGTATTCGAAGTATAACGAGACAGAGAATGGGAACAAAGAAATATTGAGAGTTAATTATTTAGGATTTTCTAGTATTGTTGATAGATTCTAATCTTTAGCTTCCAAAAGTCCAACAAATATAAAGCAGAATTAAACACACACGCGTGCGCACACACACACACAGAAATGCTTCTAGACATGTGGCAGTGAAACAGCAGCACATCAAAGACAAAGAGAAGATCTTGAGAGACAAGATGAAATAACTTCAAAAAAATGAAACTTAAACCGAAGCAGACTTCTCAATAACAACAACAGATGTCATAATAATAGCTCCAAAGCTCTGAAAGAAGATAAATGTCAAGCTAGAATTTTAAACTCAGTAAAATTATATTTTGAGAATGAGGATGAGATGAAGACATTTTTCATGTTCCCAGGAACACACACTTAACATATAGAATACTGGAATTTGAGATATAAACCAAATTATTAAAATAATCCCATATATTTGTTTTCTGTGTTAGAATTTACAACATGCTTTCAAATTATTTTTCATTAGAGCCTTATTAATCTGGTGATGCCATTGCCTCAAATAAGAGTTAATGCTTTTCAAAGTTGGAAAAACAAGTTCTATTACTCAATCATTTAAAATGACAAAAATAATATGTAATTAATTCAGCTAACTTGGAAAACTTTGAAAAACATTTAGAGGGGAAATAATAAAAAGCATTCAATATCTTGTTCCCCAAAGGTAAACATTAGTAATATTTTGTTCCAAAATTTTCCTGTAATTTTCCATGCATATGTCTTCTTATGGTATACTTTTTTCCTTGAAAATAGATCATAAGCATACTACTGTGCCAGTCTTCTTTTATAATCATATTTTTAATTGATAAGTAGTCTTTCGTAATATGAATACTACCTAATCATTAAGTTACTTACTACTTAGCTGCCGTGGTGATTTGAATTATTGCACAGCAAATATTTACTTTCCTTCCCTTCTACTGTGGAAGATTTTCTAACCATTGATATTGAGCTTGGTCATGGAACTTATTTTGGTCAATGGAAGTTAATGGATTTTATGAAGACAAATATTTTAATTGTGCTTGCCCTAATCAGTTTAGCTCTGGTGCTTTGAAGCAAAGGTAGTTACTGTCCTTTTAGCTTGAGTCCCCAAATAAGCACACATAGAACAAACCTGAACACAAATGGGACTTTGGGGAGCCAAGTCCCACAGAGGCAGAGCTGCCCAGTTACACCTAGTCTAGATCAGCTAATCCCAGGAACATCAGAATAAATGCTTGCTGTTGTAAATCGCTTTCTGACTTTGAGGTCCAGGGACATTATTGCCAAGGGGAAGGATTATGGTACTGGGAATCAGTTTGCAAATACAACAGTTTCTCTATATGGCCCTTACATTATCTGACTCTACATTGATGCATAATATTTTGATTAGTTGTGTTCAGTCACAAAAAGAGAAGTCAAATTAACTTAATGAAAAAATACAGATCAGGTTTGCCTTTCACAAGAAAATCTGCCTGCAAGATAAACTAACAAATCACTTCCAAATTTTAACATACATCTAAGTGTGTACCCCATATCTTTGAGCATGTATTCAAATGATGAGAACAAAAGAAGGAATGGAATATAAAGCAAACAAGTGAAAACAAAGTTCTAGAAGTTAGAGGATAGAGTCATTGTCTAGTTGGATATTTTAACTTTTCTGTTGTCTTGAAGACTTTTCATATCTTTTTAGCTGTCTTAAAGGAGAAGTATAGATGGAGAGGTAGTGATACTGGCCTGGGACAGTGGGGGAAAAGTAGAATAAAGGTATGATGGATAGAAATAAGCCTAGTTTAGATATCCAAAAATCTAAGAGAGTTATCAGAATTAATACAAGCAAGTAGGTTGGGTGTCCATAACGGGTGATTTTATAAAATATACACATATATATATACTGCTCTGAAAGTGTATCTTGCCATATAATGCTTAAAATAGTATAACCATGAAGACAAGCATAAACATTTCCTGAATTTATTTCTCTGTCCAGAATAAGGTTGTGCTCATGCCTCATGCATGTCAACACTATAGCGCAGTATTAATTGGTACCAGTGAAACTGGGCATCAGGGTCTTAGCTTTCAGGCTGCTCACAACAACATATTCCATTGAAGGGTTCAGTTCAGGAGTATCTCCTGCCATATTAATCTTATTTGCTATAATGTATTAGGGACATGTGGGACCAGTACGGCATTTGTAGATGTATCCAACTCCGCCCTGAAATAGCTTAGGCTGAAGGGTGTAGGCCTGGGTCATGGCCAACTATTTCTCAGGCCCTAGGAACTGCTTAAAATCACAGTTTACTCATTGGGCATTCAAGATCATGGATGTCTGTGGCATTTCCCTTCACCCCAGGGAGTCTCAGATCTTTTGGGCCCACAAATTATTCATCTATAAAATGATGTCATAGTGAATACACTGAGGAAGCACTGCCAGATGATACTCACAAGGACAGAACAAAATGACAGCACTGTCAAAGGCTTTCACGCATTCCCAGAATCATTTTTGGATAGTCTCTATTCACCAGATGTGAACTTAATCCACTATAGTCAGCTAACTTTGGGATGACTCTACTCCCACATTGCTGACCATAATTATTTCCTGCTGTAAGAATACTACTCTCACTAAATGTGAATCTTACTTTGGTTTTCCCATATTGACTTCCATGTCAAGTTATGTAAAATAGGATTTTTCAAAGTATAAAACTGATAAGATTTATATAAATTTAGGGATTAATTAGTATACCAAAGAGCCTTGCTCTACTAGTGTTTCTCTAAAAAGAGAATTTCTTTTTGGTGTTTATGAAATGATATTTAGTGTCTCTCGCTTAGTCCAAAGAAGCTGATTCACTTCATTTAACACATAAAAGGAAGATAAGAAAGAGTCCACTCAAAGCAAGATTAACCACATGGTGCTTACCCCAATAATCTTCCCATGGTGCCTGAAGGCCTTTCCACCTTCCTCCCACTCAACAATCAAATGGCAAATGGGTGTTATGTCAAGTACATTTATGCTGCTGTAACAAAATACCTTAGACCAAATGGATTATAACAAAAGATATTTATTTCTCACAGTTCTGGAGGCTAGAGAGTCCAGGATCAAGGCACCAGCAGATTCAGTGTCTGGTGAGGGCTCCCTCTCTGCTTCAAAGATGGTGCCTTCTTCTAGCTGCATATTCACATGGTAGTTGGGAAGAGCAAGCTCCCCCAGGCCTTTTTTGTAAGGGTACTAATCCCATTCCCAAAGGCTTCACCCTCATGACCTAATTACCTTCCAAAGGCCCCACCTCTTATTACATCACTTTAGAGGTTAGGTTTCAACTTATGAATTTTGAAAGGATACATTTAAACCATAGCACTGAGGGAGCTATACTACCACAAAAATAAATTTTAAAACATTCTAATTTTTTTTGCATAAGAACATACTTTTTTAAAAAATTTCAGAATATTAAGGGAATACAAACACTTTGGTTCCATAAATTGCCTTTGCACTGCCAGAGTCACAACTACAAGAGTGCCCATGCCCCAAACAGTGCATACCGCACCCCTTAGGTGTGAATTTACCCATCCCTTCCTCCCCTCTCCTGCCTGCCGGACACCCGATGAATGTTACTTCCATATGTGCATGTGTGTTGATTGATTAGTACCAATTTAATGGTGAGTGCCTGTGGTGTTTGTTTTTCCATTCTTGTGATACTTCACTTAGAAGAATGGGCTCCAGTTCCACCCAGAATAATACAAGAGGTAGTTGATTTTTTATGGCTGAGTAGTACTCCACGGTATATATATATATATATACACACACGCCACATTTTATTAATCCACCCGTGTATTGATGGACACTTGGGTAGTTTCCACATCATCGCAATTGTGAATTGTGCTGCCATAAACATTTGAGTGCAAGTGTCTATTTTATAAAATGTCTTTTTTTCCTTTGGGTAAATACCTAGTAGTGGGATTTCTGGATCAAATAAATGGTAGGTTGACTTTTAGTTCTTTGAGGTATCTCCATACTACTTTCCTTAGAGGTTGTACTAGTTTACAGCCCCATAGTGTATAAGTATTCCTTTCTCTCTGCATTCACACCAGCATCTGTTGTTTTAGGATTTTTTGATAAAAGCCATTCTCACTGGAGTTAAGTGATATCTCATCATGGTTTTGATCTGAATTTCCCTGATGATTAGAAGTGTTGAGCATTTTTTCATGTTTGTTGAGCATTAGTCTATCTTCTTTTGAAAAGTTTCTGTTTATGTCATTTGCCCACTTTTTAATGGGATTGTTTCATTTTTTCTTGCTGATTTGTTTGAGTTCTTTGTAAATTCTAGTTATCAGCCCTTTATTGGATGGATAGCATGCAAATATTTTCTCCCATTCTGCATGTTGTCTATTTACTGTATTGATTGTTTCCTTGGCTGTGTAGAGCTTTTTAATTTGATCAGGTCCCATTTATCTATTTTTGTTGTTGCTGTGATTGCTTTGGGGGTCTTCTTCATAAATTCTTTCTTAGGTTGACGTCTATAAGATTTTTTCCAACATTTTCTTCTAGAATTCTTACAGTTCCATGCCGTAGGTTTAAGTCTCTTATCCATCGTGAGTTGATTTTTTGTGAGTGGTGACAGGTGTAGATCCTATTTCTGTCTTCTACATGTGGCTATCCAATTTTCCCAGCACCATTTATTGAATAAGGATTCTTTTCCCCAGTGTATGTTTTTGTTTGCTTTGTCAAAAATCAGATGACTGTATGAGGATGGTTTTATATCTGTGTTCTCTGTTCTGTTCCATTGGTCTACGTCTCTATTCTTGTGCCAGTACCGTGTTGTTTTGATTACTATAGCCTTGTAGTATAGCTTGAAGTCTGGTAAATTGATGCCTCCCAATATGTTCTTTCTGCTTAAGGTTGCTTTGGCTATCCTCCATAAAATTTTTTATATAGACAGTGAATAGATACCTCCACTTGCTTTCACTCCTAAACAAATAGTCAAGATAATTTAGGCCTGTGCTTCTTAAATATTAATGCTCATATTATCATACTAGGAGGTCTTGGTAAAATGCAGATTTTGATCCAGGCGGTCTGAGAATCTGCATTCTAACAAGCACTCAGGAGGTGCTGCTGCTGCCGCTCTTCTAGAGACCCTCCTTTGAGAAGCAATGTTCTAGAGGACAAATGATGTGTGCTGTAGAGGTCATCCCTGTGACACATTCTCATGAATCTTTAGTGGCATACTCCTTCACAGTGGCTTTGTCCCTCCATGCAAAACAGATGCTAGCAGCCTTTGATGTCAATTTAAATTTTACAATTTCAATATTGTGCCAAACAATCCAAATTCAAAAAAGAAACCAGTCTAGAGTAAAACACCAAGTGGTTACCATAGCCACATATTTTTAATGCATTTTTTTCTGGAGTCCTTTTGTAGAATCTGACTGCAAATAATTTTTTAAATAATATGCACAGTAGCTCTTCCTCCCACTCAAATGAGAACACATCAAAAATGGCAATCTGAAGATGTAATAATCTATTCTTAATATCAATGTTTTAAAGACTCATTTAATTAAAACAAACAAAAAAGAAAAGTCTTTCCCTTTCTCTGAACCCACAAGTCTGATAAGTAGCTGGCGTCATTTCTCAGTGTAATCTTAATATAACACATCCCACATCCCAAAAAGACTTTATAAAACCATCAAAATAATTTCAACCATTCTCCTTGTTCTATTGTCATGTTACTTAATACACACCAACACACATGCTCATCCACATACACAGTCATGCATACACAAATGAGTACACACAAGCCTGCACATTGTCTAAAGGTGTTTGTTATACAAATATCACATCATCATTACTTTTCTTTATCTTGGATTCAAGCATATTACATTTTTCAGACTTTTCAGTAACATACTGATAGTGAATTAGGATTTTATATAATCTATGGATTAAGTTTTTCCAGGAACTGCCAATTTTACTCAAGTTGACTCCGGTATGCTGAAAGAAAGTCATTCCAACTAGAATGCACTGAAGGGATAGATGTGGCTTCCATGCAATGATATTTCAGTTTTTTCCAAATAACATTCTTGTAGAGATTAGAGGATAATCTGGCAGCCAGACTCAGCCAATTAAAACAGTAATTGAAATGGTTTGAAATGTTTTCCTTGGAAAATTTTTGTTATTTTGCTTCATTTTGGGTTTCCTTGAATAACAAAAAAATAGGGTCAATCATAAGACTCCTAATTTATTTTCTTGGTTATCTCTTCTCATCAAACAGAATAGGGCTGCTGTGGAGCCTAAATTAAAAACTGAAAACTGTGGTATGGGGTGATATGAAGGAAGGCATGAGAAAACATAAAATAATTCTTAAGCTAACATAAGAAAAGCTCCTCTGAGCACAGAATATGTGGGAGTTTCTGTTTTAGGTGGTGAAGGCAAAATGAGAAGGGGGATTCAAAAGGAAACAAAATATAAATACAGATGAGGCATTCTTGGAAAACGTTCTGAACAACTACACTATACATTTATCTATATTTTCATTGAAAGTGCTCTGAAGCATGATTATGTTTCATCCTATTAAAGTATGAACCCTGTGGCTGGACTATATATATATATATATATATATATATATATATATATATGTATAATTTTCTTTTTCCTTCCTTTATTTCTTTTCCCATCCCCACAGCCCTGGCAAATGTGGTCAATAAATAAACACTTTTGATTAAGTTTTAAATGGACTAGAAATATGATACCATTTCTATGGACTATAGATTGGTCTCTTGTTTATTCTTATTTTCTTATTTTTAGGTTTCAAACCAAGCTCAGAAATTTTTGAGATGGATCATATTCACCAGTAGCATGTGCTAATCAATAATGATTTTTGATTACTCCAGACAACATGTACAGAACAAATTCCCCTTTTACTTAGTAATGGAAATTAATTATAAATTTAATTTTATGAATGATTACCTCATGGGATTTATCTACACTATCCTGATATGAATATTTTTTTGCAAATCAAAGAAAGAAAGTAAATATTCACTCTTTTAAATAATGTAAAATATTTTTAATAACATAGGTGAAGTTTTAGCTTTTTCCTGAAAGAACAAACTATATGATGTTGTATCGTTCAATTTTATATGACTAATTTGTTTACATACTTCTTACTGTAAGAAAATCTCAAGCTATTCAAAAATGATCCTGGTCTATTTTCCAAATACACAGTCATGTCATTAGGAGCTGCATTGATCAAACTTCTATCCGTGAATCTTGGAAAGCCGTGCCTGGTGTGTAGAAATCTTTGCCACCCCCAGGCAATGCAACAGAGCCAAGAACAGCAAGAAGCACAACAAATAGCAGCTGTGGCTCTTTTCGTGTGTGGTACCATTTAGGCTAATGCCCAGGGTATCATATCATTAGTCCAAAGGGTGCAGCTGCAACAGTTGGCAGACCGTTGAAGGCGGCAAAAACACAGAAGGCAGAAACTGGCACCAATCCTCACCTCTCCCCACACCCACTGAAGTTCTTACAGCACCACTCTGGGCAATGTTCACAGTCATGGCCAGCGTTTGGGCAAAACATGTAATATGACTCAGCCACAAAGCAGGTGTTATCACTTTACTCTGTCACTGGTATGTCTTCTATGTAGATGCACCTGAAATAAAGTGTATTAGTTCACTACAGCTGCATAACAAACCACCCCAAAACCCAGGGGCCTTAAACAGCAATCACTTATTGCTTACACCTACGTGGGTGAGATGGGGTTCAGATGATCTAGGTTGGACTTGGTTGGGTGGCTTTTCTTCTCACTGTGATCCTGTGGATTGACCAAGGCAGCTCTAGCCTATGTGTATTCATTCTGGGGCCCAGGCTGAAGGGGCCGAAGCAACCTGGAAGAAATCTCATGGCAATGGCAGAAATTCAAAGATGTAAGTGGAAATGCACAGAGCTTTTAAGGCCTAGGCTTAGAACTGGCAAATTGTCACTTCTGCTCATATGCTATGACCAAAACAAGTCACATAGCCAAGTCCAAATTCAAGCAGGGATGAAATACACTTTTTCCATGAGGAGACCATGGCAAAGACATAGATTTAGGGATAAAGAGAATTAAATCCAACATATCTATCTGCCACATAAACTTATTCATTTTTTTCTGGAAAAGAGTAATGATGATGATGACAATAATAACAATAGCGGCTATCCTTTATTATGCATTTACAATGGCCCAGGCACTGTTCCAAACTCTAGATAGACAGATAAAATGTTATTTAATCCTAACAACGATCTTGTGAAATGAGTACTATTATATCCTCCTTTTATAGACAAGCTAACTCAGGTAAGGGGGGGACTTAAAAACAAATAATGGATAATTATTAAATCGAAAGAATAATTGTTGCTAATTTTTTTTTATCAGACTACTTTGTTTCTCCATGGTCGTCAGCATTATAACCTTGCTGGTTTTATTGCTTTGACTTTTTTTTTTTATTTCAGCATATTATGGGGGTACAGATGTTTAGGTTACGTATGTTGCCGTTTCCTCCCTCCCCCCGCCAAGTCCGTGCTTCAAGCGTGTCCATCCCCTGGATGGTGCACATCGCACTCTTTGAGTATGCATATACCCGTCCACTCCTCTCCCCTCCCCCCTGCCCAACATCCAATAAATGTTTTTCTTATATGTCCACTTATGTGTTGATCAGTTAATACCAATTTGATGGTGAGTACATGTGGTGCTTGTTTTTCCATTCTCAGGATACTTCACGTAATAGAATGTGTTCCAGCTCTGTCCAGGAGAATACAAGAGGTGCTATATCACCATTGTTTCTTACAGCTGAACAGTACTCCATGGAATACATACACAACAATTGTACGGGCATATTATATAGATTATGTTCTGTACCTTTAGGATTACCTGTCATAGTATTTACCAGGTTGGGAGTAAATATAGACTATCTGGACCATTATGTCATGGTCCTTGAGGAACAGGGACATGAAGATGTCATGCTTATCACTGGGTTTACCTATAGAATGTGCACACGAGTAGAACTTAGTAGCAGTGACCACTAAACGAACTAGCAATTCCTTGGCTCAAAAGCCAAAACAATTAGAATGGATTTAAGGAATATGACAATGAAATTTTGAGGAGGAATTCAATAGGATTCCCTTTTGCTTTCTATTTCATTTAGGTTTGAGCCTTATAGAAATTTGCACTGACTGAGGGACTGATTTCTGGGGCTTGATAAGAGAAATCCTTTGCTCATTGACATTTTAGAGCAAATACTGCTGAAAGGGGAGGAGTAAAAGCCATTATTGTCTCTGCAGCAGAGGTGAGTGACGTGGGAGCTGGACCAAAAACAGACATGGGGCTTCACTGCAGCTTCTAGAAAACCTCCTGCACGTGGCCGGCCCAGTGCTGACAGCCACTGCTGAAATCAGGAGCAAGGGGGCAGTTTCCTGTGATTCTGGCAACTTCCTGAGTTCTTGAAAGGTCACAGTGGCTCTCTCTGGCCCTTACTCCTCCAATGGACTTTTTGAATGACGAATTTCCTATGTTTAAATCTTGTTCTGGTTGAAGAAACTAGTTGACTAGTTGATTAAAACTGATTGTTTCAGGTATTGAGTGTTGAAAGCTTGTAAACACAAATGAATCTAAGAAATTATGGTAAATTTGTTCAAAAGAGAATGATCATGACAAAAATATCTTTAGAAGTTAAAAATCTATAAACAGAAAATGATATCTTAATAACAATAATTTAGATTTTAAGGTACTCTTAACAAAGACTAGGATATTGGCTGGGCAGAAGAATGCCAAGTAGGAAAAAATGTATACTTTAGTTTGCAATAATGAGAAAACGCTACTCTTAAAAAACACTTTATTGAGGTATGATTTGATTGACACACAAAAAGTAGCACGTAATGTACACAACTTGAGTTTGGAAATAGGTACACATCTGTGAAGCCATCACCACAATCTATGCAATAAACCTATCCATCACCTCCCAAAGTTTCCTGCTGACCTCTTTATTTATTATTTTTTGTGTGTATGTGTTAAGAACACTCAACACAAGATTTATACTCTTAGAAAATGTTTAAGTATATAGTACAGTACTCAACTATAGGCACTCTGCTGCACGGTAGACCTCTCGACTTACTAATCTTGCGTAACTGAAACTTTGTGCTCTTGGACCACTACCTCCTCATTTCCGCCACTCTCCAACCCGTGGTAAAAACCATTTTATTCTCTGCTACTATGAGTTTGACTTTTTTAGATTCCATACATAACTTAGATCATGCAATATTTGTCTTTCTGTGCCTGGCTTATATCACTTAGCATAATGTCCTCCAGGTTCATCCATGCTGCCACGAATGACAGGATTTCCTTCTTTCTAAAAGCTGAATAATATTCCATTGTATGTATACACCACATTTTCTTTATCCACTCATCTGTTGATAGATATTTAGATTGTTTTCATATCTTGGCTATTGTGAATAATGCTGCAATGAATATAGTAGTGCAATATTTATCTCTTCGAGATCCTGATTTCAATGAATACCCAGAAGTGGAATTGCTGGATCATATAGTAGTTCTATTTTTAATTTTTTGAGGAATCCCCATGCCATTTTCTGTAGCAGCTGCAACAATTTACATTCCCACCAACAGTGTACAAGTATTCCCTTTTCTCCACATCCTTGTTGAACACGTGTTGTCTTTTATTTTTTGGAAACAGTCATCCTAAGGGGTGCGAGGTGGTATCTCATGGTGGTTTTGATTTGCATTTCCCTTTTGCTTAGTGATGTTGAGCACCTTTTCATACGTATGTTGGCCATTTGTAGAAAATGTTACTCTTGAATTTATTTTGAAAATACACATTGAAGAATGGTTTTGAAAAAGTTAGCAGTAATCATTAATAGAATTAAAAACTAGAGGTATCAGTCTGAAATCATTTAATAATATTCAATCAAGTATAACAAATTTAGAAAGCGAAACTCATTAATTCTCCCACTTATTCAGCAATTATTTCTTAACAACCTATGAGTGCTAGGTAGGACGTAGGTGCTGGGGAAACAACAGGGAACAAAACAAACAAATCCTTGCGTTCATGGATCTTGGTTCTACAGTTGTGATACCGACAATCAAGATGCTAAATACACACATCATACAGTACTTTAAAAGAAGATAGTTGCCATGAAAAATAAAATGGATGGGGAATTCTGGGGTGTAAATTTGCAATTTAAAATAGGGCGGTCAAGGTAGGCTCTACTGTGAAAGTGATATTTGAGTCAAGACCTACCGTAAGCAAGGAGTGAGCCATGCAGATAATGAAAACAAGGTTTTTCCAGGCGTTGGAAACTGTTTCTGCAAAGAACCTGAGGCTGGGATGTGCCTGGCATGTTCGAGGAAGAACAAGGAGACCAGTGTTACTTAGGTATAGAGTTTCTGTGAAAAAAGAAAAAGAAAAGGAAACAGGATGTAACCTATTTAAGAGGTAAATTGAACAGTTAGCTAAATAGCAACAGAGGAAGATCTAAGTGTTTCCAGTTATTTGGTTTTTCTCTTCTTTTTTTTAACATTTTACCAACTTAATTAGGTAATTAATTAGCTGGGTAGGTAGGTAGATAGCTAGTTTTAAGGAAGTGATATGTGCACAGGGTATATATTTTAAAATTTCGAATTGTACAAAGGAGTGGACATTGAGAAGTAAACCTCCCCACTGCCTTACACAGTGTCTTGGCTCCCACACCCCAGAGGCTACAATGTCACCCAGTCTTCTATGTATGTTTCCAGAGACATTCCATGACTCTTTCTAATATACGCTGCCAATTGAGGTAATTTGGAAAAGTAGAGTGTGTCTTTGAGATTTGGACAAAGTTTGCTTTCATAGGCACACCTTCATTTTTGTACTGTAATTATAGACCCGAAAGAGGAGAGCAGCCTGAGTCGTGCTCATCCCAGATGGGTGGGGTGGGGCCTATCTTGTGAAGTCACCAGGTCACCTCATGAAGAAGCTACCTGTGTGTGGCCACTATTTATTCTGAGAGCTATTTCTGTTCCCACATCCAGAGGAAGATTCCACGGCTGTCATTTCTCGTCTGTCATTTTCTCCTAAGGATAAGGAGTGATTTCACTGAGCGCAAGAAACACAGGTGTAATGAAGTGAAAAAAACAAGCTGTAGGCAAAATAAATAAATAAATAGAATTATAAGGAAGTGAAAAATAAACGGAAATCTTCCGTGCTTCACAAATGGATGTGGAAAAGGGACAATAGGTTCTTTGAGAAAAGTTAGGAATACAAGCTTTTCCTCTGAGTGTAGCCAAACTTTGTATAATTTATATTTCAAGCTACCAGGCATTTCCCTTGCAGGTAAACAGATAGCAACCCACAAAATCTGTATTTCCTTGATGTTTCAGCCAGCCTTATATTTTAACATAAGGCTGATACTCTTGAGTCTGCTTTGTGAGATGTCCCGTAGAATTTTATAATAGTATTAGGAAAAGTGCCATACAACCATGGTCTCTGCTCCTCCAATCATAGTAAGATAAAGAAAAGGATGCTTTTTTCTTCAGAAAGATTCCTGTAACTGTAGCATTGTCAACATTTACAAGCTAACTCTACAATTATTAATACTAGTTTGCATAAGGTTTCTCAGACTAGGTAATCCCAAGTAGATGCTAAATCACCACCACTATCATCATCATCATCATCATCATCATCATCATCATTACCAGAGAATGAGAGTAAGAATGGTACCAATTGAAAAAAAAAAAAAGAATGGTACCAATTGATTGTAACTTTGTGAGTTTTTGGAAAAGCCTGTGGCAACATGTCTCAGACTTCTCAATACCACCGGAATGTATGCTCTGTGACATAATGGCTATTTCCATAGGGCTTAGAACTGTGTCCAGCTCTTACATGATGGTTAATTTTATGTGTCAACTTGTCTAGGCTATAGTACCAGATATTTGGTCAAAAATTATTCTAGGTGTTTCTATGAAGATCTTTTTAAAATACGAAATAAACATTTAAATCAGGAGATTATCAGTAAAGCAGATTATCTGTCATAATGTGGGTGGGTGTCATCCAATCAATCAATGGAAGACCTTAATAGAAAAACATTGAGCTCCTCAAGCAAAAAAGGAATTCTGCCAGTTCACTGCCTTTGGACTCAAATTCAACTTTTCCCTGAGTCTTCAGCCTGCTCGCCTACCCAGCAGATTTTGGACTTGCCAAGCATCTTCCATAATTGTGTGAGCCAATTCCTTAAAAGTGACACACTCTCTCTCTCTCTCTCTCTCTCTTCCCCCACCCACTCCCATTCACACATACACACACACACACACACACACACACACACACACATACGTCCTGTTAGTTCTGTTTTTCTAGAGAACCCTAATATACCTTAGCAGACACAGAGTAGATACAAATATTAATAGCATTTGTTGAACAAAGGAATGAATGAGCCACTAATTCATGAGCAATGTAAGGATGTTTCTTCAGTGGATGAGTTTTACATGTCCTCAAATTTTGATTTTAGAATAATTGTTAAAGCCCTTATCGTACATAAACCCTATAATTTAGAAGTAAAGTTTAACTGTTCAGACTCTTGCCATTATTTTCCTGATGACCTACTTAGGGGGCATCCAGCTTTCTATATATATGGTAAGAAGAGCAGTGACAGCTTTATTTCAAATTCCACCAAACCACCACTCTATTCTCAACCTCACTCCACAGTGAAACTGCCAGGGGTTAACCAATCTCCAAAATCCAAACTCTAGAAAGATTTTGTCCCCAGAAAGAAGACTTTCCAGTAGAAAATTCCATTTTCTGGAAAACAGTAGCTATATATCACTAGAATTTCTCTGATTTGCAGGACATAAATAGCCAATTCTAGCTGTCACTGATCATTTTTCATCAAGTGAACATTAGAAATATAATGGGTGTCTGTGTATGTGTCTGTCTCCCAAAATCTACTTCAACACACAGGTGCGAAAGAATAAAACTGCTGATATGCTAACTTTCATTTTGCCGCTTTATCTGACAAGAACAGCAATGAAAGTGAGGCTACAATGGTTTTTTAACCTGGCTGAGTTGAGATTTACAATAGTCCCTCCTTATCCACAGTTTCATTTTCTGTGGTTTCAGTTACTTGCAGTCAACTGTAATCTGAAAATATTATAACACAGAATTTTGGGAGAGAGAAAAAGAGAGACCACATTCACATAACTTTTACTACAGTATATTATTGTAATGGTATTATTTTACTATTGTTGTTAATCTCTTATTGTGCCTAATTTATAAATTAAACTTTATCATATGTATGTAAAGGAAGAAACATGGTATACATATGGTTGGCTACTATCCAGTTTCAGGCATCTGCTGGGGGTCCTGGAATGTACCCCCTGTGGATAAGGGCTGTGGGGGGGGAGGGGGCTACTCTATTTTCTAAGAGACCACCTCTGGAATTAAGATGTATTTTTAGTTTTGTACTGATGTTTCCAGTCCTTGAATTCCCTCAACTTGCTTTTTCTTAGGCTAAAAAAAAAAAAAAAAAAAATGACCTAAATTCCCTTCTCTTGCTTGCCTCCCCTAACACACATCAACCACCATAAAAGTCGAGTACTAGCTCCCTTGTTGTGCTCTTTCAATGTTTTACTTACCCTAATGCACATTTATTCTGGAAGGACCTTCTGGTTGTAGCATAAACTCAGTTGATGACATTATAACTTATGTGTCTGACTCAATCTGAAGATTCAAATCAATTAATGACAGTGAAGACCTTTGAGAAAGTAGTAAAGAAATGTATTAAGGCTGCCTGAGATGCAAATCATGTGAACACAGACCTCCAAAACAGGTGAAGAGAAAGCTATGATTCCGTGATGGCCCCTTTTGGCAGCCTGTGTCTCATTCTCAACCTGAGTCTCCCACTGCTATGGCCCACTTGCTTCTTTTCCCAACATACTCTGTCCAGACCATTTATGTTTACTATCCAAGTGCCACTCTCCTTTGTCCCGTGCTGAGGTCCAGGACATAAAGCTAATGTATTCTTGGGTGCTAATGGGTTAATGCTTTGACCCTGCTAGATGCCAAATGGCACAGTTTCCTGGAGATGATGTCTTAACCTGAACAATGGAATCCACTAGTTGGAATTTTCAGTTGCTGTCTGATAGGCAGAAGAAATATGTGGGATAAAAATGTCTTTTGGAGTCCACTAAAGCAAAACAACTGGGAAATTGCCTTCTCAGACCGCATCTGGAGTCCAACTTGTGCCTTCAAGCGTTTTCCTGACCTACTGGGGCTTCATCCTCAGCACCAGCGGGAGCCACGACAGCCTCCCGCCTTCCTGCGGGCTGGCTGTCCAGGCTCTGCTCCCCCAGGAAATTCAATTTCTTCCAAAATTATGATTTTCTTGGATGTCCAGCAAAAAAAGCTAAAAAGATGGAAATATGGAAAAGGAGAGTTATCGTAATATTAATATCAACTTTAGGTGAGAATTTTGTCATTTGATATAATTATTCCCCTTCCCATTTATTAAAAATGCCGGCTTCCTAAAGTCCTTCATAAGGAAATGAATCTGTGAGGCCTGCCTTCTGATGTAGAGCAGAGCTGAGGAAGCCCTTCAAATGCAGCATCTGAGGAGAAACCCGGAGGAAAAACTCAACTGACTTCCTCTGTGAAACGGACAAAGCACCCTTCGACATTAGAAAAAAAGAAAAATAGAATTTATAACTTGGAAATTAAGGCTGTTGAATGTCATCTAAGATTAGGCGGCATTATCTATTTCACAGATTATAAAACAAGAGAGAGGTAAAATTAGGTACAAATTTATATTTGATGTAGAAATGAAATAGAACTTTTTCTAAAGGAAGTTAATAAACCTGAGATTAGATATCAGAGAAGTCCCTGAGTTTTGGGAGAAGAAATAAATGAAACTGATTTGCTTGGGGAGTTGCTGTGAAAGCCTCTGATGTTAGGCTAAGCAAAGGAAAAAAGTTGTTGGGTCTTGAGTTTATTTTTTAAATTTTTTTAGTGAGTAGAAATGAGCTCATATAAATAGCATTTCCACTTTTGTACTTTTCCTAAACTACTCTTCTAAATTGTGATATTTAGCCACACCAATCCCCAGAGTTCCTCATATTTCTGTCTCAGTACTGCTCATGTAATAAACAAAATTCTTATAAAAGCATTTCTAGAATGCAAAATCCCTAGTGGCCCAGGAAGGTAGAATAGATAGATTAAATAGATTTATAGTATTGGTGAAAATATGGTGTAGTAAAGCATACAGCATGGGGAACACGAGAGGTCTAAGTTTCAGGCCCGGCTTTTCTGCTGGCAATCTGGCACTAGTCTCTCTGAGCCTCGGTTTTTTTATCGGTGAAATTAGAGGGATGAAATGAATGACTCCTCAGCTTTCTTCCAACAAGGAGAATCTGACTTTGTTATGTAAGAATAGCCTGCATCTCACTGAGGCCTGACCACAAATGACAATCTTAATAGCGGTGAGTAATGCACGGAATCACTTTTCAACAACTTAGAGAATCTTACATCTTGAAGAAAACCCAGGAAATCATATAACCTTGTTCCCCATCTCCAGTCCAGGACTGCATCTTAATCATTCAAATATGCTCTTCCAGGCTAATCATAAAGACTCTCCCCAGGAGGCCAACTTCACAACTTCATCTGTGTCCTTAATGCCTCAAGATCTTCCTTATGTCTGGCCTGAGTCTTTCTGCTGGATTTTCAACTTATTTTCATTTATTGTATCCTTAGCAGAGAGAGAACACAACTGGGGCAGACCATTCAAGTGTTATCTGTTATTAATCTGAGCCATGGTAAATTTGTACTAGAGTTTCTGTGGTCTTACGTTGCATTCCAGTGAAATGACAGAAACTGATCCCCTCATGGAATGTTCTCTTTCAGGTCTAAAATGACTGGATGATAAAGGCTAACAGGCTGGCAGGAATACTGAGCTGCTCTTGATAGTGGTCACAGGAAAGGGCATTGTTTCTCGTGCTGCCCAGTCTCTTAGCAGCTTAGTATATAGCCCTCTTGATACAGTGTGCTCTGAAAGCCTACATTTAGAAATATGAAACTATTTTTTCCTAAAACGAAATATGGACTCAAGGAATTGTGTTTAAAAGAATCTGACAAAAAGGGACTCTTTCTAGCAGTACCCAGTGCTTAACAGAGATAGGGAAAATTGATGAAAGGGATATAATGATATTATCTAATCCCACCCCCACTCCACTTTCCAAAAGGTGAGCTCTTATTTACGCCCATTTTACAGACAAGGCAGATGGACACACATGAGAAACAGACAATGCTAACCATATAAATTGTTTAAGAAGGAATCGTATAGGATTTTGAAAAGAAAATGAAAGCAGGTTTAGTTTGCTGACACTCAAAAAGTAGTAAGCAGGAGCTCGCTTGTTCACTCTCTTCCTCTTCCTAGTTGTGTGGGTGTCCTGTGAGAGGCATGGAAGAGGTATTCCCTGAGGATGGACTTGCCCGGCCTCCTCCACAGCGGTCCAGGACTGTGACTCAGTGCCAGGGGCGGGCTGGGGGTTGGGGTGGGCCAGGCAAGGTTTTCCCTTTGCCCACGCAGGCTGTGATTAAGAAGGCATCCATCTGTCAACAGAGGCTCTCAGCTATATTTCCAGCCCAGCTTCCTCCCAACTGACTCATTCGGTGATGCCACAATCTAATGTTTATGACCTAACAGTTGATCACCATGGAAGTAGGACAAACCTTAGACTGTTGAGGAGCAAAACCAGTGTAGAAGTGCTGGACAGCTTAGGAAAAGAAAAAAAAAAAAAAGACCCTTATTCATAGAGACCACATGTTAAGGCTGAACATCCCATTCCCCATGCAGGCACTTCCACCAGTTACTAAAACTGATATTTGGATGCCTTCGTGCCTACTGGAGAACCCAAATAAGGATTTAAGGTGGCCAAGAACAAACAAATACCATGGCATTTAGAAATAAAGAGCAAGAAGTAGAAGGGAAAATGTGTATGTAGCAATTTAACAAGGTTTGGATTACAAATTCAGTTTCCTTACCTTTTTGCCAGCATGTGGCAATGGTTCTAAAAGAGAAAGAAAACGTGCTGAGTGCCAGGAAAAAGACCAAGATCCCCCCAAATTCAACTTTACAAACAGTCCCGGGAGAATATGCACGAACCGGGAGTGTCGGGTTAAACTGGCCATTCCATGCCCCCATCACCAAGGGAAGAAAAGCCAAAATGAAAAAGAAAGCCAGCGGGAAAGAAAGAAGTGCTTTTTAGTAAAGATCATCGTATCTTGTGCTGTGAGTGGCAGGAGGCCTTGGCACAGGCCTGGGAGCTAGATGAGGACTTCTGTGGTGCGGTCAAGGTGAAGTGAGCCTGACTTCCTGGCCTGCCCTCCCCAGACTAATAATCAAAAAGAGCTGCCCTTCTTCAGCCCTAAACAGCCCTGTATGAACAGAGTGTCTCCTGGTAGTGCTTGTGGCTTACAAGTAATGTGAGAGTCTTTTTATAACTGCTGAGGTTTAATTTAAAAGGAAGCTCAGAATCAGCGGTAAAAGGAGGGGAATGTTGTGAACTACAGACCATCTGAAACGGGGAAAATCATAAATACCAGAGTGTCTGATTATTTGAGCGTCTCTTGAAGTCGAATAATGAACCTTCTTCATGTTCTGCTTTTCTGGACTTGGCTCCCTCTGACAAATTTGTAGGCATCAGGGTCTGTCTGGAATTCATTCCAACTTGGAGGGATATTTTTTCCCTTGACATTTTGCAGCTGAGACAGCCCGAGCAGGAAGCTGAGGAGCGTAACATTACCAAATATGTCCTTTCTCCTGCCCGTAGATTTTTATTTCCACAGGAAAAGAAGGTAGATGCTGGCCAGTGAGAGCTGGCCAATAGAAACGCAGTCACAGCAGGCGACCTCTACTGGAAGTGGGGAAATTGATCAGATGCCATTTTTTACACAAAAAAAGAAACTGTCCTGGGTGCCACCAATGAAAAATTTGTGCTACACTGGAGGAAGAAGTTTGACAAGCTCCTGCAAGTTGCCCGGCTAGTTCAGGGGATTTGTCGATCGCCACACTGGTCTCGTTTTCTCAAGAGCACTGGAGTGGGAGTTAGGAAACCTGCTCTCAGTCGCTGACATGCCTGTGCCTTTGACCAGATTGTCCCACCGAGGGTGGGGCTTGGGGGAGGCTTCAGATGCTTTATTTGTAAAATGAAGATTTGGATGGGATGAGCTCCCGGATTCCTTCCTGGTTACCAAGACTATGCTCTCCAAGCTTGTTCGATCGCATGCTTCAGTCACTAAAATAAATTCAAGTACCTGCCCAGATGCTCTCCTTTAAGACATTAGTCTCAAACTATCATATCTACATGGGCTAGGAAAGAACATAAGCAATTGAAATAGCTGCAGATTGCATAGGCTTTGCTTGCATATTAAATACGGTTCAGCCCTCTGTTTTTGTGGTTCCACACCCACAGTCGATTTAATCAACTGTGCATCGAATACATTTTTTTTAAAAAATAAATGCAACAATTGAAAAAAATACAAATAAAAAAACCAGTAAAACAACTATTTGTATGGCATTTACATTGCATTAATATTTGGTATAATAAGTAATCTAGAGGTGCATTAAAGTACATGGGAGGATGTGCATAGGTTACATGCAAATACTGTAGCATTTTATATCAGGGACTTGAGCATCTGTGGATTGGGGGTGGAAGTCTTGGAACCAACTCCCTGTGGATACTGAGAGTTGACTGTAGGTTAGAAAATTCATTTTTTATACATATCTTCTTTGTTAATCTTTTGTTATCCTATTTTTAAAAACAGAATTATTACAGAGAAAGTTCCTTAGTGAAGAAAATAACAGTGTATGCATGTTGTAAATGGGAACTGGCACTTAAGCTTGAGACAGGGAAACACTGGGCATGGTAGAAACTGGGGTGATTTAGAGCACATAAACCCTTTCCATCCTAAGGTAGAGCTCCTTCTCACTCCAGAGAGCCATAATTATGCAGAAATGGAGGCCTAGTGCCACCAAATATGAATTTTCAAAACAATTGGAAAACTCAGACTTTAATGTGAAATTAATTTCACAAATAAATTTCGGCCAAGCGTATGATGACATTGGGTTACACTCAGCCAATGGGCAGCCCCTTATTGATCTCTGGTCTAATGTTTAGTTGATTTAGCACTGTAATTAATGATAATATTAGAACTTTGCAGTCAGACATCCATCCTCTGGCTGGGGTAATTATGTATGTGTAAGACATAAAAACATGAAATCTCATTTCATTAAGATCACAATGTTCTTATCTCACTGTTTTCAAAAGGGACGACTTCTTGACTCCTCTTAAGGCTGCCCCATCAGACCAGTGATCTATGTTGTCTGGTCATAAAAATAAGGAAAATATTACATTATTCTTTTTATACTTGTCACTTTTGCATATGGAAATCTCATAGAAAAATATATTAAATGATTTTTTTATGTTTTATTAGATGAGATTGGTAAATATTTTTTGTTTAGGGCCAGGCAATAAATATTTAGTCTTTGTGGCCCTGTTGCAACTACTCAACAGTGCGTGACTGTGCAAAACCGCCATAGACAATCCATACACAAATGAGCCTGGCCGAGCTCCAATAAAACTTTATTTACACAGACAGGCTGTGGGCCATATGGGACATGGACTGTAGTTTGCCAACCCTTGTATCAGATCAGAAGCTCTTCTATGGTGTAACCTGCGCCTGATTCAACTCCCTATCTTCAGTCCCCACAATCCTGGCACAGAGGAGGCACTCCATGAACGTTTGTTAAAATAAATTGAAGGTTGTTAAACTTAATTGGCAGTTTATGCCAATAAAAATTAACTTCCTATTTGGATGATTAAAAACCCATAGCAGGGTTTATAGGTTGTGTTCACCCTGAGACTTACATCAGCATTGGAATCTCCTCAGAGAGTTTTGGTTCAAGACACATGACTACTTCCCGAGATCTGATAGGAGGCAATTTAGAGCATTTGTGGTACCCGGGGTTCTTCACTGGTGGTAGCTGGCATTTTGAAAATCATAGATCAGCAGAGTCATTGGTCTGGGCTAGAACCTTGATATATGGAAAACCTGCCTAAAAGGGGGTTATGGGTAGGGGAGAACTGAATTGGGATAAAGCTCAGGAAAAGAAATAATTTCCTGGTAAAATGGCACCATGGGACAGTCTCTTTTCCCCAGATTCCATTCCCACAATAAAGGAGAAGAACCCAAATTAAAATTGAGATTTATTGACTAGAACAGTGTATAAGAGGATTAGAGGGAAATGAGAGCTCAACCTGATTTATTTCCAAAAGCCAAAATAGAGTTACTGGAGGAAATGGTCTGGGGAAGGGAATGGTTTTTCTAAGTGAAGGTAACTCTTCAGAGAAAAGAGAAGATAAAATTTGAAGACCTGTGAGGTCATTCTAGACATGCAGTTATAAAAAAAATTATTTTCTTTTTGTCTAATAATAAAGTTGTTAAGTTAGGGAAATGTAGAAACAAAGTTTCCTTTGGTTAGCGACCCCTAATTTGTCAAAACTGGCATGTTATTGGGTGGATAATGGGGAAGAGAGTCAAGATAGAAACTTAAGATAATCGCCAGGCAAATTAATTAGCTTTGATAGCCATATTCAAGTCACGGGTAAAAATATATTCATTGATTACTATCTAGCAGTAGGGGTGAGGGGGTATGGAATGAAGGGATTGGATTTGGCAGAAGGGACCCGTAGTCAAACACATGAAAGTCAGCACATGTATTTTCATCAAGCTAGAAGGAATTGGAAAGCAGAGAACACTTGTAGAAAAGCTCTAGAAGTTAGAAGCAAGCTACTTTGGAAAAAAATTAAATAAGTAGAAATGCCTATAAAATAGCTTGGAACAGATAAGTTATGCTGAAGAAAGACGTGTCCATTTGAGAATCAGAAACAAAGGACTGTACGAGATGGCTTAAGGGAAAGGGAGATAGGACGGAGAGAAAATAGTATTGAAACCTAGAAGAGGAGGAAATGAATATCGATTTTTATTATTGCTATATACTAAATGTTTATATTCCCTCCAAAATTCATTAAGTTGAAATCCTAACCCTCAATGTGATGACATTAGGAGGCGGGGCCTTTGTTAGGTGATCAGGTCATGAAAGTAGCCCTCATGAATGGCATCAGTGCTCTTACAACAGAGACTTCTAAGAGCTCCCTTGCCTCTTTTGTGTAGAAGATAATAATGAGAACACGGACTTCTATGAACCAGGAAACCAGACACCAAATCTGCCAGTGCCTTGATCTTGGACTTCACACTCTTCACAAATGTGTGGAATAAATTTCTGTTGTTTATAAGCCACTCAGTCTATGGTATTCTGTTATAGCAGCCCAAATAGACTAAGACAATTATTATATATGATTATAATTTCATGGAGAAAAAAGTCATAATGGCAATGAATATCTTAGTTAAAGATTATTTTCACTTTCACAATTCTAGAATGGGGTTTTCATTTCAAAGGGCTTTACGAAATAAACAAATAAAAGAAATGGGAAAAGATAAAGAAGCCGACTGATGACGTTCTCTGTTACACAGACGATGGCAACACGGACATCAGTAGTCTGGTTTTACAACACTTATGGGAGGTGTCTATAATTACCTCCCAATGATGTAAGCTGCCACATTTCTGTAAAAATATAATTAATTTTAAACTACTTTTAAGAAAGCTTGGATGTTATGAGCAAGTCCAGTCTGCTAATATGTTCATCAAAAACTAGACTTTATTATTTTATTGACATACTGTGTTTCACACAACACTTTTATGAAAAACCAGGGATATTGTTAAAGTCAAATGTTATATCTCCTTTAAAATTTGGATGTCATTATCCAAATCATTTATCCTAAGTCTCCATAGCATTTAGGAACAAACACAAAATCTTTAACACTGATATTCTCAAAGTTATGGTTTTAAGGGCAAGGCTTATAGCATTTGACCTCAAAGAGCTATTCAGGATCCCTTAACTTTTCTTCAGAAGAAAAGGCACAGGGCTTTCTGTTCCAAGACTAGTTGAGTAATAACTGAGAGTAAAAACAAGTGGCAGGCCAGGTCAAAATAATTATGGACTTGTAGGAAGAAAAGGGGAGAGTAGGTGACTCCTTCTGGAACCTGAAGCAAGTGTCCCATTCGTGAAGACACATCATGTTGGATGGCTCATTCAATGATTTGATCATCTTGGTAGTAAAATGAGGAGTAACAGGAGGCATGAACACACAGTCCTAGCTGTGGGACTCTCACCTAGGGTGGGAATCCCGTCTTTGTCATTTGCCCTTAAGGGTAGCCCATCGTCTTCTCTCCACTCTTGCCTTAAGAGATTACTTTTATTTAATGTTATAGAAAAATTTTTCCAGACACCACATCAGCTCCCAATGTAGACTTACCTTTTTTTGTTACTTTCCCTCTCTCTTATTATCTTACTTTATTTGTAGAAGTAAATTCATTATACACACATATATGTAATATATATGTGCATGTATGGTGTGTGTATACATGCAAACAGACTCATTTGGTGTCCTATTTTTATTATCCCCACATGCAATTTATAAAAGAATATTTCCAGAGTCCTGCTCAGTGAGAGATGGAGTTACTATAAAAGTGTCGAGGATGCTAAAGCGAGTATTTCCCCCAATCCTCTCTCAGCACAGGACCAGAATTTATTCTGCACATGTTCTGTATTGCAACTTACAACATAGAAATTGCCATGACAAAACTTTATAAGAGGCAGAACATAAAAATGACTGATTTTTCTAGGAAAAGAAAATCTTCTTTAGAAAGGAAATTGCATCACCAGAGCCCAAGACACCTAATAATATTTTATGGGTGAATAAGTAAAATACTGTTAGGTTGGAAGGACATCATTTTCTTTCCTTGTTGAGATGTCAGTACTAGTAAGCCAAATCACCCAACTCTGGTAACTGAGATAGTCCTGCATCAGGCGTGGTCAGACAGGCCTGGAAGTTAAGGTTGCAGGGCTCAATGGAAGACTGACATTGGAAGCGAACAAACTATATGTCTTAATATTTAAGTTACAAATTGAGCTAACACACTGTAAAAGAAAATATTGTTTATTCTCTTATGATGACATTTATACTATCAAAATGACAAAATTGGAAACATGTATATGTCTGCTGTTTATATGGCTGAATGCCAGCAAACTATCAAAGACGAGTGCATTAATTATTATTGTGCATGCCTGGGTAATCTGTTGACAGCCTATGATATTTGAATGACTAATAAAATATATAAACAAATTAAAGAGTAATATGAATTTTTTTTTTTTTTTTTTTGAGACAGGGTCTCTCTCTGTCACCCAGGCTACAGTGCAATGGTGTCATCATAGCTCACTACGACCTCCAACTCCTGGGCTCAAGTGATTCTCCTGCCTCAGCCTCCTGAGTAGCTGGGACTACAGGTGCCCACCAAGACACCCAGCTAATTTTTCTATTTTTTGTAGAGATGGGGTCTCTCTCTTGCTTAGGCTGGTTTTGAACTCTTGACCTCAAGCAATACTCCTGCCTGGACCTCCCAGAGTGCTAGGATTACAGGCATGAGCCAGTGCACCTGGCCAGTAATACGAATTTTTGATATTGCATAATGCTCCCCAGCCACCATATACAACTGCTGTGGATACCACACTAGTTGGTGAGTGTCTCTGGAGCCACGAATTGGAACGTGAAGAGAAGTAAGAAAACCTGCATCTTAAGTTAGAAAGTTGCTCGGCACTACTGTGAAACAACACTTTGTTATGAAAGAAGGAATTGCGTTCATATTATGTCAGAGGAGGAATTTGACAAGTTACTGAATATACTTTTTCTCTTGCCTAAGGGCTTCTGCTGTTCAAATCCTGCCTCCACTCCAAAGCAGTTTCTCTGTTCAACATCAACAGCGACACAGACACATCACTTTTTCTAGGACACAGGGCACAAGCAGGAATAGGCATTTCCCTGGAGCCTGAACGCCGTTAGTCATGAGAGCAACACCGAGGGCTCCCCGTCATGCTGTGCCGGTGCTGAGCCCCGGATCCATAGTAAGGGCACCCATGTGTTCTTTCCTGAAATTACTTGTCATGTGTTTGTGATATGCAGAGCCCACAGCAGGGGCTCCTCTTACTTATATGTAAAGGCAGTACTAGATTTGGGTTATTTCTCAAGTGCTTTCATAGACGTTCAGCATCCAAAAAGGCTTAAGACATAAACAAGCTTCCACAGAAAGATGTTGTTATTATGGGGTTCCTTGGCAGACTAAGATTTGATAATTCTATATACTGTTAGTACATCGTATTGTCAAGATGGTCATAGCCATTTGGGAAAAGAGTTTACAACAGAAAAACTCAGTCGATTGTTTTTCCCGTGGCCATGGTCAAGTCTGCTGCAGGGGAAATCAGGTTCTCTCCAGCGTTTTGTTTTGTTTTCTTGTGAGAACTCGTGATCCAATTGAATTTGACAATTCCTTGATCTCGATCCCTGTTTTCTTGCTCTCATGCGCCTGTGTCTTTTCACCCAAAAAAACACTCTGTCACCACTGGTTTAATTTCAGTTTAATTACAAGCATTTCCAATTTCTGGTCCATCAAAAGTTTAGTCGTCACTAAGCATGCATTTCCCATCCCAGACTCATAACTACTTTACAGGCGTTGAACAATGGATATCTGTTCCCTCCTGTTAGGTTTCCAGAAATAGGCTTTAGAGAGCTGCCATGTGTTTCTCTTTCTTAACACTCCAAAAAGCACCCCTCCGTGACTCACACATGCGGAAAGCCAAAGGCCCTGAATGGTTGTTTATTCTCACCAGCTGGATGCCCCTGGCACGTGGCTGTCAGCATAGGCGAGGATTAGAGAACCTTGGAGTGGTGCGTCATGTAGATTTAAGTACAAACAAAACCACATCAGCTTGCATTTTGCTCAGGTCCTTTAAGGAAGTTCAGAGTTAACCATGAAACTCAATTCAGCTTGCTATCTTTGCTTTTCCCCGTGTATGTTCAAATGAGAGAGGAAGGATCAGGTATGATAGCCAGAGAAACGTAAGTACAGTGGGGGCTTGTTGTCATGTTTAAAAACTTACAACACAGCGTTTAGGCCTTAGAATTGACACTTTGAATATTTAGCACATGACTCTTGGTGGCCTGAGTTGATCAACTTGCTATGCTTGCTTTAGAGGAAATAAAGATGGACAGTTTTTTGTTTTTTGTTTTTTGTTGTTTTAAGCTACAGGGTCTCATTCTGTTGCCCAGGCTGGAGTCCAAAGGTGCAATGATAGCTCACTGCAGCCTCAAACTCCTGGGCTCAAGCGACTGAAGTTGGACAGTGATTTACCCCAATCACAAATTGTATGTGAGCTCTAGTAATTGTTCAGCTTATAGTTCCCCTACATCTGGCTGTTTTTCGCCTGGTTGTGTGGAGTTTTATCCTATATATGCAGTTTGGTATTCAGCAACAGGCTCAAGGGACCCAATGCAGAAATGTGGAGGTCTTTCCCTGATAGCATTTTCCTCTCTGGTGGTCTGCTCTGCAAATTCCAGCTGTCTCTGCTTCCTGGAACTCCAGTCTCTGTCTCCTCTACTCCACAAGATTGAAGTTCTCTGCTTAGCAAGACCCCACGCTTGCTCGCTACATGCTTGCTGCATACAAGCTACATGCTTACTACATGCACCATGTAGCAAGTGCCTTCAGGCAGGAAACAAGGACAAGGATGTTCACTGTTTTCCTTCTGTCAGACATCACAGTCCCAGCTGCCTGTTGTCTAATTTCTGTTGTCAATGCTACATGTTTTATCCACTTTCTAGTTGTTTGTGGTGGGAAGGTAAGTCTGCTACCAGGTACTCTATGATGGACGGAAGTTGAACTCTCTAGTCATGAATTATGATTTAATGACATTAAAACTGACATTAAAAGGCAACTAATGTTTACCAAATACATTTTCTGTTTTCTTAGACTTCACTTCCTTTGCTAGAAGCCAGGAGTAGGAGCTCAGTTCTGTGGGAAAAAAGTGTCTTAATCTTAAGATGAGTCATAATTAATAAGAAAGCCCTTTTTCTGTCCCTGAATATTTTCTTGAGGATGTGAAATTGCTGAAGTCAACTCACAACTAGTCTACAGAAGAGGTACGTATGCCAAGGATGGCTGCATGGAACAATGAAAAGTGTCAACGTTCTTGATAATGATATTGAGACAGTGAATTAATCATTTATGAAGTACTCTAACTTCAGACTTATTAGATGAGATAATAAATTCCTTACTATTAATATTAAAGCCTGTGGAGTCAAGATTTTCCATTACTTACAGCCAAAAGCATTCTAACAAATATAGTCCTTCTTGTGAGTGGGTTAGTAGGTGACTTTGAAAGCCCTTAACTAAAATGAGGGGGAAAGTATCAATTTTGAGGATATGGAGAAAAGGTGAGGAGTTCACTTTGGCACATGTTGAGGCCCTCGAAGCCATGGTTATGGAGAATATTGCTCACGAGAATGAGCAAGGATAAAGATATCCGTCAACTCTGGTTTCAAGGAGTATGTAGTGCTCACGTCGCAGAGAGTAACCTAACTTTATCCTGCTACTTCCTCTCAGACATGTGAAAAAGGCTAGGCTAGAATCAGAGATGAATCGGAGGGCCTGGCCTAGGAAAAAGGTCAGAACACACACTGGCTGAAAATGGAAAAGTCACGCTGGGCCTCATGGAAACAGAGATGGGTCTCTAAGATTCATTGCAGCCAGGTCATGTTCATTTTTATTAACTTTGAGTATGCAACAGTGTTGTTTCCTACTTTTTGTTTTTAAGGTGATACATAAAGGAATACAAAACAAAACCATAAAGATCACAGCTCTCTACAGTCAAGAAAAATTTTTGTAAATGCAAACCTATGTAGTTTATCACTAGTACTCATAATTCTTAAATGTACTTCTCTGAGTTTGACAAGTTTATGCAATAAATCAAACCCTCAACAGTTTATTTTCCAAGGAACTTATTCCCTGGTTAGTAGACTCTAAAACTTTCTAGTGCTAAAGAAATGTAATCTGAAATTACCATTGTAAGAATATTGATTTGGTAATTCCTTAATGATCTTTCTTCATAGACTCATGAGTGTCTTCAAAATAGCCAGATTCATAACATCCACATGGCACATCACAAATTTTTTAAAGAAACTAAGTTTTGTTTTAGGTTCAAACAGGTTAAGAGGAGGATTATTTTCCTAAACTGGATTGGGGAAAGTTATCTCCTTTTGACAGTCAACCACAAACTAAAGTCTTAAAATTTGACATATGTTAGCAACTATAGATAGACTCAACCAATAAGGTTAAAATTTAGAGTAATTTGGTGTTTATTAAGTACCTTAAAATACACATGTAAAGGTAAGTAACATTAGAAGCAAATGTATCTGAATATGGAAATTTTGGGATGATTTTCCTTTGGACCTTAAGATTACGTGTAAGGTTGCAGTGATTTAATGAGAGAATATACATAAAGTACTTGCCCCAAGGCCTGGCACCTATTAACACTCAATAAAAGAGAACTATTAGTATTATGATATCATCATTCCAGCTAGGCCAGTCCCATTATGTTATTATATCATTATTATAAACACTGTAATATTTTATTTCTGTTTCCACTTAAGACTGGTACAGTCTAACTATTTGTCTATAAAGACAAGTTATATGAATAGCCTATTTAAGTTTAGGAAGCGGTAGGTGAAGTTTATCAAACAAAAAGCCTCTCCTTCAAAAGTCGCAGTATTGAGAATGAGTGAAGAAATGCTGAGGCTAAGGACTGAAGTAGCTCTCTTCTAAGATGCTACAGTAACCATCTTGAAGGTATTCGCCCCTGCTCAGCCTCATGGCTGCCACACCATCTTGTCCATCCCTCCCCTTTCTGGAGGTAACAGGGATACCAGAAAGTGCCAGAGGAAGCCAGCTTGACTGCTCATTCACCAACCTGATCCAGCTATCTCTTTCCAAACAGTATGAAATAACATGAGCCATCCCTTCAAACTAATTATTATGCCCTCTTTTGGATCTTTTGTACTATTTACTCTAAAGCCCTCTGTTTATCCTTTCTCTATTTAATCTTAATTCTAAACCAGATGTTCCTTTTCTGATAAAAACCTGGAAATTCTGAAATGGCTTTAGAGTATTCCTCCATTTGGTTCACAGAGATCATGTCATTACTACTCTACCTCATTTTAATTTCTAGGTTTTATTTTTCCTTGAGGGTCTTGGGAGGCTCTAGTTTTTCTGAATGTCCATTAAATTGGGTGTTTTTACAGTGCTCTATTCCAGGCTTTCTCATCATTTCCGTTATATTACCTCTCTGGAAAATCTTATCTTTCCATATGTTTCAGTTATGATCTAGATGCTGATGACTTCCAACATATATTTCCAGGCCAGCCCAGGATCTAGAGCACAAAGTACATTTCTTCAATAATCTAACTGTTCTTGAACAGCCCACAGATATCTCGTTCCTGAAGCCAGAAGCCTAATCCTCTCCATTTCCCCTATCTCTAATGGCACCACTGAATTAGTCCACCAGAGAGAAAAATGTCACCTCTGTTTCTCCTCATACATCCAATCAATCAAGTTCTATTGATTTTGCTTAGTTATCTTTGAGTCTTTCCACTTCTCTACCACACCACTGCCTTTTCCCTGGGTTTAACCACTCCTTAGTCTCACCTAGAATCCTTGAAGAGCCTCATAACTTGTCTCATTGCCTCTAGTGTTGTCCTTCTTCTGTCTGTACATTCCAGTTAGGATGATCTTTCCAAACAAAAATCTGTGATAGATAATAACAGGAATATAATAACAGAAACTAGAGTTTACAAAATGGTATTAATACCCATCGATCAGCAATACTGAGTTTATTAGCGTTTTAAAAATTCTTCATGTCATTTAAGGGTTCAGGAGGAAAATTTGCTCACATTCACTGAGATGTCTCCTCATAACTGCTTGTGAAGTCGACCAAGGTGATGGTGATGAAGAAGGTGATAATGATGAAGATGAAATAAAAAGGTGACCTGTAGGTTCTTAACTGATGCAAGTAGTGGGGAAGTAAATAAATTGGAAGTAGTGGGGTTAGGACAAAGGAAACCAATCTATCTCTAGGGCTGGCCTCGGGATGGGTGGGGAAGCCAGAACAAATCTGTGTCCAAACATAGGCAGCATTCAGGCAGATGTCCATACTCCAGGACTCCTCACCTCCTAGCGAGGGACTAGGCTAGCAGAGATATAGGCAGGCAGTGCAGAGGAACACATGGGGACAACATTTTTGCTCTGGATGTGTGATCAATTTAGAGAAGGACTCTGAGCAACACTAATGGATATTGAAAAGGTAGCTAGAGGCATCAGAGTCCTAGTAAAACAGGCTGAGATTCAAGGTAGGACTGTACCGAGAGTGTAGGTAGGGATGTTGAGAACAGAGCTGCAATCAAAACCCTGATGCAAACCTGAATAGTGAATCCCGAGCAAATAGCCCTCATCAGTCACACAGTCACACTGGATACAGGTTGAATAGAGAAAGGATGGACCTTGTCTAAAGGTAATGGGCCCCAGTGCCTGCAACTGGATAAAAAAGGGTAGAATAGAGACTGACGGAGAATCAAATAAATCCACTCTTAAGTTCAGTAAATATTTCTTGAAAGCCTACAGCTAGTGACTTAACACGTCTATATTCTAGTGCCTGAACACATCACAATTATGTGAAGTCAGGAAAAAATGCCTAATTCTCCCATCCTGTTTGTACCACCCCTTCTGTGAAGATGAGCATCCACAGTGCCACCATTTCCTGCCACGGAGCCCACAGATACATAAACCAACTTCCACCCTTTCAACGAAACCATGGATGTGCCAGAATTCTCATTTTTGTTTACATGGAGAGAAGACTCGGTCTCCCTTATAGGCAAAAGAATTTTGACTTTGCCAGTGCTGCCTGCAAAGTGGGGAAGGGGAAGCTGTATATGAAATAACACAAGACAGTTTCTTTTCCAAAGCTTTAGGTCCAAGAGTGGAGTAGGGGAAAGGGAAATGGAGGCAACTTCCCAACGGTGTATATTTCAGAGCACAAAGATGGAACGTCTCAAGTCAGTGACACTATGTAGTGTTCTATGTCATTACATTATGACTGCCATTAAATGTGCCATTTATAACAGTTACCAGAATGAGCGAAGGTGCTCTTTTTAGTTTTTGTCTATTTACATTGTGAACATAAGTAGTGTGTCTTACAGAAAATTCCAGAAATGATACCAGTCTCTCGAACGGATGACCAATATACCATCACCACTTCAACCTTATGTACTTAAACACCAGGCATAATGTTTGAGTGTATCTGCAATAAATCTAAGAAAATAAGTCATGTTTATTGAAGATCAGGCCAATTTATATTCTATTTAGCTATCTTGTTTTTAAACTCATGCATATTAAAGGTATGAGGTGAGGGTGAATTTACTGAAGCACAAGTCAAAACCTGGAATTTGTGTTGTAACCATGTGAAATAACAGACTCGCCAAAACTTGCAATGACTGAAGCATGCAATTCTTTCTTTCTTTCTTTCTAAGCATATCAAGTGGTCCTGAGTGTATCTACTTTCAAGCTTCCGCAAAGATATTCTCAGCTTATGAGTAATTGTGTTTCCCACCCAAGTAAGGGAAAAGTAAGATCGCTTACTTCAGAATAATGGTAACCCATTATAATGACCCAGAAAACCAAGATATCAACAATCTGCTGAGATCATTCATTTGGTCATCTCCTACGATGCACCCACATCACTGTAGGGATGTCTTTAGTTTATCCTCATTTGGCTCTTGGTTTTCCCATAGGGCTTATTCTTCAGAAGTACTTGTCTTTTGTTTTGCTTTAGACTGTTTTGTTTTTGGTTTTAACAGTCCCTCCCCCCTGCTTATTTTCCGTGAGGGCCTAGGTTCCAATGCTCTTTTTGGGTATCTGACAGTAGTAGGATATTACATTTTAGAATCCAAAGA
>RJWJ010005480.1:0-68054 GCA_004363605.1 Indri indri
AGATAACTTTAGATAAATTAATCACTAGACTAATGTAAAGTTCATCAAGATTCCTACATAAAAGGTCAACAT
This sequence comes from Indri indri, assembly GCA_004363605.1. Taxonomy (NCBI): domain Eukaryota; kingdom Metazoa; phylum Chordata; class Mammalia; order Primates; family Indriidae; genus Indri; species Indri indri. The sequence continues at coordinate 73 of RJWJ010005480.1, forward strand.
ATAAAATTCAAAAGCATTCCTATACATAGTTATGACCAATAATAAATCTACTTGAAATAAAAGATTTCATTCCAATAGTAAAAAAAAAATATATAAGGAATGTAGAGATAACAGTAATAAAAGATATACATGACTTTTATGGTTAAAAAATATATCAATGAAGAACATAGTAGACTGGAATAAACAAAGCGATATGCCAAGTTTATGACTGGGATGGCCTGATATCATAAAGATGCTAATTCAAAACGTTCCTCAAAGGAAGAAGAAAGGGAAGAGAATGCAGAAAAAGAAGGAGGAGGAAAAGGAGGAGGAAGAGGAAGAAAAATAAATTAATACTTCTTAAATCAATTTCCAAACAAGAAATCTCATGAAATTTGACACACTGATGCTAAAATTTATGTGTAAAAGAAAAGGACCAAGAATAGCTAATACAATTTTAAGAAATAACAAAGTATGGGTAATTGGTTACTATAAACAAAAGTTAAAATTCTATCATAATTAAGACAATACAATACTGAAGCAGTGGTAGACAAATTAAAAAGGACAAAAAGCCCAGCAACAGATCCATGTGCATACAAAAATTAATATACGTCTGTGGTGACGTTACAAATAAGTAACAAAAGGACGGTCTGTTAAATAAATGATATGGGAAAGATGGGTCAGATATAAAAAAGATAAAAATTGGATCCCTGCCTCAAATTGCACACAAAAATTCCAACAGAAATAAATCATTTCTTAATTTTGAATTGTCAAAATGTTATATATTTAGAAGACACAAGATTGTATAGAATTTCTTAAGAATGATACAAAATAATACTAACCATAAAGAAAAATTTTAATAAATATGATTATATTAAATTTTTTAAATATTTATAATAAAAATCCTCAAGTAAAGTAAAAAAGATAGTAACAGACAAAGCTAAAACAATTTGAGTAACAAAAATAAAGGAATATTGGATTACAACCCAAAAGATAAAATATTCACAAATCCATATTGATACAATTCAATAATTGAATAAATAAATAAATGGGGGAGAATAGACAAGTACTTCATGCAAAAGAATTCCAAAACAGGTGGAACATAATTTAAGTTTGAACTGCCTATAGTGAATTTTTTCCAAAAAGTACAATATGGAGGGGGAGGAAAAATAAGTTGATTTACAGTGGAGAAATCTGACTAACACTACTTCAGCCAGGTGATTGATGTTAATATCAACAGTGATAAGTCATGCAGATAATAGGTACCATTCATATGATGTGATAAAAATGGTACTTTTCATCTGTGGTTTTCCTCCTCCAAACCTATAACCCCATCTCACCATGAGGAAAACATCATAAGAGCTGATAGAGAATAGATAAATTATACAGTTCTTTAGTCAGTGAAACTGAGCAAAATTTTGTGTACTTGGAGAGATTTCTGACATGATAGGAATCCAAGCTGTCTGTAACAATTATGACAGTGTCTAGGAAGTTTGGAGTTTGGGGCTCAAGTCTAAGCTCTGACTTGTCACCAAATTTTCTCAGACTTGGGTGCATTTTCCCACCTTGCTCCCTAAGACCTCCTTCTCTCATTCAGCCCAGACTCCTAGGTATCTCTTACTTTGTTAGTTATTGATGTTGCACTTAGTACCAGGCTCAAGTGGAATCCAATTCTCTCTGGAAGTATATGTGTGTGGGGGCTGGGAGGGCAGGGTGGATATGGGGGCTTTGAAAAAAACTTTTTAGGATAATCAAAGAATGTGATTACATACCTAAAACTTTATTAAAACATACTGTTTTAGTAAACACTTAGTGAACAGCTAAAAAGAAAAACATCACACGAATTCCAATAGAAATTCTTCCTACAGAATACTTGACCGGTACTCCTCAAAATTATTAAGTGTATCAAAAACAAAACAAAAAATATCTGAGAAACTGTCACAGCTAAAAGGAACCTAAGGAGACATGATGTATGTAATGTGATAACCTGGATGGGATCCTGGAACACAGAAAGGGTATTAGGTAAGAAAATTTCAATAAAGTTTGTACTTTAATTAAAAATGTACATTAATAGTATCAGTTCATTAATTGTGACAAGTGTACCACACTAATGTGAGATATTAATAACAGGGGGAACTAGGTGTAGGTACTCAGGAATTTTCAGTACTGTTATCTTTGTTTGGGCTGTTCTAACAAAATTCCATCAACTGAGTAGCTTATAAACAACAGAAACTTATTTCTTACAGTTCTGGAGGCTGAAAATTCCAAGATAAAGGCACTGGCAGATTCAGTGTCTGGTGAAAGCGTATGTCCTGGTTCATCGATGACACCTTCTTGTTGTGTCCTCGCATGGAAGGAACAGGACACAGCAGCTCCCTGGAGCCTCTTTTATATGGGTACTAATCCCACTCATGAGGGCTCTGCCCTCATGACACAATCAACTCCCTAAGGCCCCACCTCCTAGGACCATCACATTGGTGATTAAGTTTCATCATATGAATTTTAGGAAGTCATAAACATTCAGACCATAGTAACTATTCTTGACATTTTTTTGTAGATTTAAAACTGTTTTAACATAAAAGTTTTTCTTAAAAAGAGAAGATAGTCATAGTCCGGGAGAAAACTTTTGCAACATGTGTAACAGATAAAGATTAACATCTAGGATATGAAAAATACCACAACAAATCAATAAGTAAGGAGCATATAATCCAAAAGAAAAATTGGCAAAGAATGTAAACCATCAATTAACGTAATAGGTAACCCTAATGGCCATAAACGTATGAAAAGAAACTCAACCTCGCAATTCATGAAGGGAATACAAATTTATACTACACTGTGATAAAATTGCACGTACAACATATGATTTGAAATTTTAAAATGTGGCCATGTAGAGAAAGAGAACAATGGCAATTCTCATGCTCTCATTGTAGAGTGAAATTTGGGTCCAACATTCTGGAAATCTACTTAATAGCATTTAATAGAATTGAAGACACATCATGCTTTTAAACCAGAATTCAAACTCAAAGTATATGTAGTAGAGCTGCTTTCTTCCTTCTGGTGTATTTGTACAACTGGGGTATACATTGATCTTCTAGGGAATAAACAGGCATAATTTCGTGAGAACCATCCTTTAGGATCTTCAACTTCCATGGTACCCTCTTTATAATTGAGAGTCTTTAGAAGACAGGTTTGCCTCTTTTCTTTTCTTTCTTACAGCCAGTTTCATAATCATCCTTTTCAAAAAGAAAGGGACATCTCTCCCCACTATGAACCTCACTATAATGACTTGCCCTGTGTCTAAAAAAATTTCTGGGGACCAAAGAGACATTTTAAGAATATATTGCTCATGATGGAGACTCCCAGGATGGCAAGCACCAGGCTTGCTTAAGAAACACTGAAGGGGGCAGTGGCTTATTTCATCTAAGTGAAAAAACAAGACAAAGCCCTCTGTCTTTATCTATCTTTTTATGTATTCTTCTTTCTTTCTATCTATCTTAGAAATAGAATTCAAAAGTGAGATGGTTGTCATGGAGATGAGTATGAAAGCACATTTATTCGAATTGAAAAATGAAGTCATATATTTCTGACAGAAAATAAGTCTGATAGCTGTTTGTTTTAACAATGAAGACAAGAATGACATTTAAGTTAAATGATAGACATTTTTCACAAATCAAATTAGCCAAATCTGCTCTAAGGTTTTGACCAAAATATATTTAAAGCATGAATACAAAATATAACATGCTGAAACATGTGTGCTTTGCAATTCTTAAATTTGGATTAAAAATATATGCTAACTTTAAAATGTGCAGGATGATACATAGTTTTCAAATAAACTAAATGTCTACCAAAAGGAAACCAAATTAATGACTTCTGATGTAGTCAGAAAATGTAATAATGCGCATCATCAGTTAAAATGAATAAATGTATTTAAATGTATCTTGAAGAACCTCAAAAATGTGGGCTTAATGAAACAAAGCAAGCTGCAGAATACATACTTTGAACATCCTGTCAACTAGTATTTGTTAAGCAGCTATTATATAGCAAGCATTATTTTGGGATATAGTAATCAACAAAACAAAAATTTCTGCATTTATGAGACTCACATTCCCTTCGAGAAAGAAGACAACCAATCAACAAACAAACAAAATATCAACAGATACATATGATTCTAGAACTATTTGTCAAATAGTGGGAAGGATGGGAAAGAGAGTAGGGAGTGCTAGCACAGGCAGAGTGGGGTGAGGCACCAGGGAAGTTACAGTTTTGAATAGGCTGGCCAAAATTGGCCCCAATAAGAAGGTGACAACTGAAGAAGAATCTGGAAGACATGAGCTAGTGAGCCTCATGATCATCTGGGGGAAGCAAATTATTGGTGAAAGGAACAGAAAATGGAAAAGCCAAATATGGAGGGTTTGAGGATCATTAAGAAGGCTGTGTGTCTCATGCAGAGTGCAAGGGAGGAGAGTAGCCACAGAGGTAAGAACTTTTAGATTGTAAATGGGATAGGAGTCAGTGGAGGGTTAGGAAATTATCTAATTACTTTATAAAAGGATCACTAAACATGTAAGTTTTAATAAAAAGCTATAGAGGTAGGAGTCAAAAGCGTATAGTACTAAATATGTCTAGTGTGTAACATTACACAAAATCCTTCATATACCCAAAATATGTTTACATTTATTGATTTCCACTAGTCCAGAGAGAAAAACTTGAGGTGAGAGTAAGGAGGTAGAAGTAACATGTCAACTATATCAACACTGAAGTTGGTAATTGTACCAGGCCAACTATGTGTATGTGTGCCAGGGTGCAACAAAACACTGCTTTTAAAAAGACTAGGAAACAATACAGTCTTACACAAACTCTTTCAGAAAACAGAAAATACTCCCAGATCATTTTATAGAAATTTCATAATAAAATATGACAAAGACATTACATGATAGGAAAATGCAGACCAATCTCTCTAATAACACACTTCCAAAAAATTCTTAAGCAAATTATTAGAAAATCCATTCCAGTAATATATAAAAGGGATCATACATCACCACTGGGGATGTGGTGTGGATTTAATATTAAAAATTCATAAACATAACTCATCTCATTAAGAGGAAAGATAGAAAAATTATGAACATTTTAATAGATGTGGGAAAAGTATTTGATGAAATTGAGCATCTATTTGTGATAAAAGATTAGAAATGGAAAGATCCTCTCTTAATCTAATAAATAGTATCTATAATCATAAGACAAGGATGCTGAATTCCACTATTTCTAATCAATATCAGACTAGAAGTCCTAGTCAGTGAACTAAGGCAAGACAATTAAGTAAAAGGCATTAGATTTGGAAAAGAAGAAATACAATTTTCATTGCTCTCAGAGAACACAATTGTATTCAAAGAACATCCAGAAGCATCTGCAAGCTGTAAGAAATGAATTTAGCAAGATTGCTGGACACAAGGCTAATATAGAAAGGTTATATACTTATACACTAGCAACAAACCATCAGAAAATTAAAAAATAAAAAAATAAATAATATAATTTTCAAAGGCATAAAAATTCAGAAATGTATAAATCAATCTAATGACTGATGTGCCAGACCCCTACATAGAAAATCACAAAATATTACTGAGAGAGAATAAAGAAGGCCTAAATATATGAAAGATACAGCATATTCATGAGTTGGACAGCTACGTTTTGGAGACAGCAGTTCTCTGTTTGATTAGTAGATTCATTGCAAAGGCAATTAAAATTCCAGAGGGTTGTTTTGTGGAAGTTGACAAGATGATTCTAATATTTATAGGGACATATGAAAGTCTAAAAATTGCCAAGGCATCTCAAAGAAAAGAATTGAAGGTAGAGAAATTATACTATAAGATATCAAAACCATGAAGCTTTGTCATAAAAACAGAAAAAAATTGGAAAAAATGGATGGAATGCAGTCCAAAAAGAGATTTACGCTGAATTGTAACAAAAGTGAAATAAAAATGAAGTTGCAGTGCAATGGGGATAGGGGTTGATTTTTTCAATAAATGGTCAATTTAATCTCCATTTAAAAAATAAATAATCCTGACGCCTTCCTCACACCATACATATAACCAAATCCAGGTATATTTATATAAAGATAAATAGGAAAGGTAAAAATAAATTTAAAATAAGTAAATAAATAAACTTTTAGACAAAAATACAGAACATCTTAATGAGGTAGGGTAAGCAAAATTTTCTTATACAGTAAACAAAAAGAAAAACAATGAGTAAAGTGAACAACGTTAGAAATGAGAACTTCAAATTACCAAAGGGAACTTCAAATTATCCACCATTAAGAAAGATAAAAAGGCAACCCACAAAATGGTAATAGTTATTTTCAATATGTATATCCAACAAAGGAGTCCTATTCACAACATATAAAGAAATTGTGTAAATCAACAAAATAGAAGCAGATGGCCAATTTTTAAAATGGAGAAAATCTTGACTAGGCATAGCTCAAAATAAAATGGCAAATAAACCATGAAAATGTGCTCAATTTTTTCAGTTATTGGGCAAATTAAAATTAAACCGCAATTAACACAACCATACAACATGATAATAATTAAAATAAAAAGACTGTCAATACCAAATATTGGTAAGAATTTGGGTCAACTAGAACTTTGTCATACAATGCTAGTATAAATGTGAATTGGTAAAACACTTCTTAAATACTGTTTAGAAGTATCAACCAAAACTGAATATGTGTAGCTAATGATCCAGCAATTCTTACAGCAGCACTATTCATATTATCAATAAATTGAAAATAATCCCAAAGCCTGTCTATACCAACAAAAATGAAAATATTAAAATGACAGATAAAGAATTCCAAATGTGGATTGAAAGAAAGCTCAACAAAATCCAAGAAAAAATGGAAAACCAATGCAAAGAAACCAGAAAAACAATTCAGGAAATGAATAAAAAAGTCAATAAAGAGAAAAACATATTAAAATAACACCCAAACAAATAGAATTAATGGAAATAAAAAATTCAGGTAAAGAAATACAAACACAGTGGAAAGTTTTAAGAATAGACGAGACCAGGAAGAAGAGAGAACCTCAGAGTTTGAAGATAACTCTATCAAATTAACTCTGTCCATAAAAAATAAAGAACAGAAAATTAAGAGGAATGAACAAAGCCTACTAGAAATATGGGATTACATAAAAAGGCCAAATATAAGATTCATAGGCATCCCAGAGGATGAAGAAGAAAATGTTCAAGGGCTGGAAAACCTATTTGAGACAAAAAATTGAAGAAAACTTCCCTGGTCTTGCTAGAGATTTAGACATCCAAACACAAGAAGTTCAAGGAACACCTGGGAGATTCATTACAAAGAGACAATCACTAAAACATATCATCATCAGACTGGCCAAAGTCAACATGAAGGAGTAACTGCTGTGAACCATGAGGAAAACCATCAAGTAACTTATCAATAAAAAGGAAAACCCCAAAGGCTAACTACAGACTTCTCAACTGAGACTGTATAAGCCAGAAGAGATTGGGGACCCATCTTCAGTCTTCTTAAACAGAAAACTGCCAGCCTAGAATTTTGTTTCCTGCAAAATTAAGTTTCATATATAAAGAAGAAATAAAGACTTTTCCAGACAAGCAAACTTTGAAGAATTTGTCAAGACCAGACTTGCCATGCAGGAGATATTCAGAACTGCATTATACATGGATAAGCATGATAGACACCCACCAGTGTAAAACCACTGAAAAGCTAATGCTCAGAGCTCATATAAAATGATAGCCACAAGAGGCAAAACAAAGCAATAAGGTATACCCAACAGGATGAGCAGAACAACATCCCACATATCCATTCTGTCAATCAATGGGAATGGTATAAATACCCCACTCAAGAGACATAGGCTGGCTGATGAATGAAAAAATACAACCCAGGCATCTGCTGTCTCCAGGAAACACATCTAACCCACAAGGACTCATAAAGACTCCAAGTGAAGGGATTGAAAAAAAAATATTCCAGGCAAATGGAGACCAAAAGAAAGCAGGTGTAGCCATTCTCATATCAGATAAAATTGACTTTAAATCAATGATAAGAAAGAAAGACAAAGATGGTCATTATATAGTGGTAAAGAAAGCAATTCAACAAGAAGACATAAAAGTCCTAAAAATTTATGCATCTAACACAGAAGCATCTAAACAACAGATTCATAAAGCAAATCATACTAGATCTAAGCAAATAGATCAACAGTAGCATCATAATTGCCAGGGACTTCTACACACCACTGACAGAACTGGACAGATCATCCAAGCAGAAAATAAATAGAAACTGGACTTAAACAGGATTTGAGAAAAAATGGGTCTAACAGACATTTATAGAATATTTTACCCCCAAACTACTGAATATACATTCTTTTCATCAGCACATGGAACATTCTCCAAGAATGATTATATCTTAGACCACAATGTGTCTCAAAAAATTGAAAAAGAAATAGAAATCATAATGTGTATCTTCTCAAACCACAGTGGAATAAAACTAGAAATCAACTTCAAGAGAAACACTCAATTCTACACAAAGTCATGGAAATTAAAAAAACTGTTGCTGAATGATTATTGGATCAATAATGAAATTAAATTTCCTCAAACTGAATGACAAAGGTGATACAGCTATCAAAGTTTATGGGATTTAGCAAAAGCAGTCCCAAGGAGAAAATTCATAGCCTTAAATGCCTACATCAAAAGATAGAAAGAACACCAATCAACAACAATCTAATGACATGTCTCAAGGAATTAGAAAAGGAACAGCAAACAAAACCCAAAGTCGGCAGAAGAAAAGAAATAATTAAGGTCAGAGCAAACTAAATGAAATAGAAAACAGACAAAAAAAATACAAAAGATCAAATAAACAAAAAGTTGGTTCTTTGAAAAGATAAACAATATTGACAGACTTTTTGCTAGATTAACCAGGAATAGAGTAGAAAAGACAAAATGAGCTCAATCAGAAATGAAGAAGGAGATATTACAACTGATACCACAGAAATACAAAATATCATCTGTGAATACTATAGAAATCTCTATGCACATAAACTCAAGAACACAGAGGAAATGAACAAATTCCTGGAAACACACAACCTCCCAACACTCAGTCAGGAAGAAATAGAACTCCCGAACAGACCAATAATGAGCAAGGAGATTGAAGCAATAATAAACAAGCTTCCAACAACAGCAACAGCAACAAATCCCCAGACCACATGAATTCAGAGCCAAATTTTACCAGACCTACCAAGATGAGCTAGTATCCATACTGCAGAAATTATTCCATAACATCAAGAAGGAGGAAATCCTCCCCAACTCATTCTATGAAGCCAGTATAACCTTGATATGAAAGCCAGCAAAGGACACAACTAAAAAAAGAAAACTACAGATCAATAGCCCTTATGAATATAGATGCAAAAATCCTCAATGAAATACTAGCAAACTAAATTCAACAGCACATCAAAAAAATAATACATAATGACAAAGTGGGCTTCATCCCAGGGATGCAACCGTGGCTTGACATATGTAAATCAATAAATGTGATTCACCACATAAACAGAAGAAAAAACAAAGACCATATGATTATCTCAATAGATGCAGAAAAAGCATTCAACAAAATTCAGCATGCTTTCATGATAAAAAAATCTGTCAACAAAGTAGGCATACAAGAAATATATCTCAAAATTTTAAAAGCCATATAAACTCACAACCAACATCATACTGAATGGGGAATAGTTGAAAGCATTCCCCATCAGGACTGGAACAAAGCAAGGGTGCCCACTGTCACCACTTCTATTCAGCATAGTACTGGAAATCCTAGCCAGAGAAATCAGGCAAGAGAAAAAAATTAAGGTCCTCCAAATCGGGAAAGAGGAAGTCAAACTATCACATTTTGCTGATGATATGATGTTATATTTAGAAAACCCCAAAGACTCCACCAAAAGACTACTGGAACTGATTAAGAATTCAGCAATGTCTCAGGTTGCAAAATCAATGTACACAAATTAGTAGCATTTCTTACACCAATAACAGTCAATTGCGAGTCAAATCAAAGACTCAGTACCATTCACAATAGCCACAAAGAAAATAAAATACCTATTAATATACTTAATTAAGGAGATGAAAGATCTCTATAAGAAGAAATATGAAGCACTGAGGAAAGAAATCATATGTGACACAAACAAATGGGAAAACATACCATGCTCATGGATCAGTAAAATCAACATTGCTAAAATGTCCATACTACCCAAAGTAATTTATAGATTCAATTCAATCCCCATCAAAATACCAATGTCATAATTCACAGATCTAGACAAAATAATTCTATGCTTCATTTGGAACCAGAAAAGACCCCAAATAGCCAAAGAAATCTTAAGCAAAAATAACAAAGCTGGAGGAAACACATTATCAGACTTCAAACTATACTACAAGGCTACACTAACCAAAACAGCATGGTATTAGCACAAAAATAGGCACATAGACCAATGGAACAGAACAGAGAGCCCAGATATAAAACCGTCCACCTATAGCCAAGTGATCTTTAACAAAACAGACAGCAATATATACTGGCGAAAAGAAGTCCTATTCAGTAAATGGTTCTGGTTGAATTGGATAGCCACATGCAGAAGAATGAAACAGTACCATATCTCTCACAAAAATTAATTCAAGATGGATAAAAGTCTTAAATGTAATGAGGGAAACCATAGAATCTAGAAGAAAATGTTGGAAAACTTTTCTACATCTCAGCCTAGACAAAGAATTTAAGAAGACCTCAATGGCAATCACAGCAACAACAAAAATAAATACATGGAACTTGATTAAATTAAGAAGCTTTTATACATTTAAGGAAATAATCAACAGAGCAAATAGATAACCAACAGAATGGGAGAAAATGTTTTCAAACTGCATATCTGATAAAGGGCTAATAATCAGAATCTACAAAGAACTCAGGCAAATCAGCAAGAGGAAGGACAAACAACCCCATTAAAAAGTGGGCAAAAGACATGAACAGAAGCTTTTCTTCCTCATGAACAGAAGACAGACATATGGCCAATAAACATATGAAAAAATGCTCAGCATCACTAGTACTCAGGAAAATGTGAATTAAAACCACAATGACATATCACCTTACCCCAATCTGAATGGCTTTTATTAAAAAGTCAAAAAACAATAGATACTGGCATGGATGGAATGGAATGGTTATACACTGTCGGTGAGACTGCAAACTAGTATAACCTGTATGGAAAACAGTATGATGGAGATTCCCCAAACAACTAAAAGTTGACCTACCATTTGATCCAGCAATCCCAATAGTGGGTATTTACCCAAAGGGAAAGAAGTCATTTTATCAAAGAGACACCTGCACATTGCTGTTTATTGCAGCACAATTCACAATTGCAAAGATGTGGAATCAACTCAAGTGCCCATCAATTCATGAGTGAATTAATAGTATATGTGCACTATGTGGTATATGTACACTATGAAATATTACACAGCCATGAAGAAGGTTGAATTAATGTCTTTTGCAGCAATTTGGATGCAACTGGAGACCATTATCCTAAGTGAAGTACCTAAAACATGGAAAAACAAGCACCACATGTACTTACTATTAAATTCAAACTAATGGATGAGCACGCATATACACAGAGGGAGGTAAAGCTCAGTGGAAATCAAGAAGGGAGGAGGGGGGTGGGTGAAAACCTACTTAACAGGTACAATGAACACTGTCCAAGTGATGGGCACACTTATAACCCTAACTCAAGCATAACAAAATTGGTACATGTAACCAAAAACATTTGCACTCTCGTAACATTTTAAAATAAAAAATAAATTAATAAACAAAATAAACTGTAACTAAGCTATGAGCACACATACGCACAGAGAGAAGTAAAATTTAGTGGAAATCAAGCAGGGGGAGTAAGGAGAAGGGGATGGGTGAAAACCCACCTGATGAATACAATGAACACTTCCTGGGTGATGGGCACACTTACAACCCCTGCTGAAGCATAACAAAAGCAATCCATGATGTAACCAAAACCATTTGTACCCCCGTAATATTTTGAAATAATAAAAAAAAATAAAATTAAAAAAACAGATCAGCAGGGATAGTGGCAACAAGACCTCAGTGAGAGGCTCTAATCACAGGAGTTTTGAGAGGAAAAAAATGGACCCTTGGAAAAACTTCCCAGGAGAATATAAATCTTGAATGCTGCACCAAAAGATAGGGAAAAGTTGGATAGGACCAGGACAGAAGGGAGAACATTATAGGATACGCTGGAAAATAGAAAGCTGAGGAGAGGTACGTGAGCAAAAATAGTATGTCTTTAATACAATACTCTGAAGAATTAAATTAAAAATAATGGAGCTCACTGATTGTCCTTGGATGGTACCTTGTACAATGTTTTTAACTGCTATACTAAACATTTGTTGAATAATGAATGTCTGTTGAATAAATGAATTGAGCCACGAACAAGCTAGTAATTAATTTTGTTGCCAAAAATTATCTGTAATAATTCTCAGGCTGTTTATGTTCCTTTATTGGACGTAATTCAAGAAGATCATTATTTTTCTGTCCCACTTGAAGAGCTATAAATAAGGGTTGACCAGCTCTTTAGCATTGAGGAGAGCGTTAATAAAGGGTAGTTAACTACTTCCGGAAAATACAACGCATGGAACATAGAAGATCTGACCAGATCAGTTCCTAAAAGACTGTAATGTATCCCCAGGAGCTACTCTGCATTTTTCAGCTCCCCACTCCCTTTTTCCATGTCCACATCTCTTTCTTTCTACTTCTGCTCCTTTCCTGTATGTATCTGCTAAAATTATTTTCTTCTTTCTATGTCTCTTCGTGAGTGCCCCGTGTGCTGTGGGTACATTTCTTCCCTCACTGATTTTTCCCCTTCCCTGTCTCTTCCTTTCTTTACTAGTTCTTTACTATCTTTATACAGTCTCTTTCTACTTCGTCTTTTTTTCACCATCTACACCTTTTCTCATTTAAATCAGTCATTAGAAATCAGATGAATTTAAAAACCACTATGGTACATTTGTTAAATAAAATTTGTTACTTAATTTTAAGATCATTCCCAATATCATTTTATATGACTCTAAGGGGAAGTATACATTTGCTGTATTCCAAGGGCCAGAGGAATGGTCTCCCCAATGTTTCAGGGTAAACTCCCCTTCAGGAAACTCCCCAACCTCTAGATTGAGTTAACATTCTCTCCTTGCCTAGCAAGTGCTAAGAAACTTAATAAAATTCAGCTATTATTATTATTTTCATTGAATTTAATGATCTTTTTTTGCTAATGTCTAAATTCTGTTGAGTAGGAGATCAGAACAGTTTTGTCCACCCCGTAAGGTCTAGCACCTATTAGGGTCTGGAACATTCATTATTAAATGAATTAATAAAATAATGAGTAAAAAGTTTCAGTCCATCCTCATTTTCATCTTTTCAACAAAAATCTCCTTTCCCAATCTTTATAACTCATCTAAAACTTTTCTGCTTATTCCACAGTTCCTAGAAAATGTGAAGAACAGAAATGGACGGAGGCAAATGTGATAATGAAGCCATTCTCATAGGCAGTGGCTTCTGAGATAAATTCTATAAATTTTAAAAATTTCTTGCTGTGATCTTGTCTTTAAGCTATAATGTGCTACCCATATCTCTATTTTTTCTTTACCTCTTGATGTTCCAGAAATATCTTCTCAACCATTGCTTTACGCACCAAAGTAGCCCAGACTTTCTGTTAACCATGATGGGCCTCTTTTACTTATAGCTTAGTGTTGTGTTTCCTATTCTCGTCCTGCAATGTGTATTTTTTTCCTAAAAGGGTAAAACATTGATAAATGAAGATAAATTGTTGGCTTTGTTCCAAAACAAGCTTGTTGTTCTAGGACCCCAAACTGTCTCAAACATCATTAAGAACCAGCAGGCCACCCAAGGTTGTGCATCAATTAGCAATTAGGTCACACATTGGGTGGTTGGAGGCACTCAGCCTTTGGCCTTGTTCCTTGCAGCACACCCAAGCAGGGCACCAGTATCCAAACAATGCCCACCCTGTTGTATCTTGTTCCTTAATTGGGATAACTCAGAGATGCTAATGTGCACAGGCAGACTCTGTCACTCCAATTAGGCCTCATTAGTGGCTCTGCCAGTGGTGACCACTGCAAAGTGATATTGGCTCTTGGGAAGGCTTTGTGAGGTGCTCTGAGTTCCTGCAGGGAAGAAACAAGGATGCATTTGACACTGTTTCCAGCAGCAAACTCCTTCCCTCAATTTTCTATAGCCACCATCAGCTGGGGGTAGCATTACTATGGCTCAGTTATTATATACCACCACTCCTGCTCCTTGGGGTGGCCAGTGGAAACTTTTACGGAGAGCCACATGTAGAGGACTGGTTTATGTCTCCCCATCGCCGCTAGAATTTTACCTGAAATACAGAAAATGTATTCAGAGACAGGCCTATAACGCCCAAAGATAACACCACCCTGAACCCTGAAGTGTCCCACAAGTAATTTTTAGCTCACTAAAAGACAAAAAATTGAAAAGAATAAACTTGAGAAATGCACAGAGAATGAAGAATGCAGTTATTTTTAATTTTTAAAGCACATGTCAAGGATATTTCAAAAAGACAAAGTCTAAGAATGCTCTTCACAACGGGAAACTGGCTGTTGATCTAACCAAATTGTGGAAAGAAGCACACACCCACACTAGCAGAGCACTTTCTGTGGACATTATAGGAGACACAATGCGCTTCATCACTGGGGTTACTAAATCCATCTGGGTTATATACCATTGCTGCTGTTTACCTCGTGATCCCTGCAGAAAGAGCCCTGTTAGGCCAGGCTGGCACGACACCGTTTCCTTAATTGGCATGGGACCGGGCAGAGGGAGAACGTGATTAGAGCCTCCTACTGCGATTGCCTAGGTTCACTCAAAGGTCATTATAATTCTTGCTCTGATATTTTTAATTTTGTTTCTTAAAGATGGGAGGGAGTTGAATAAATACACCTTAATAAATAAGACTAGACAAATAGGATAATAAATAACAGGGGGACATTCAGAAATGGCAGATCTGAGTGTTATTTGCTTGCAATTAATTGTTTTTAAAAATAGTCTCTGTCTTTTTTTTTAACTGCCCACATTCCAACAGCTGCCTGAATTACTGGCACTGCAGTACGTGTAAAGACGTTTGCCATCTAAAGAGCCTTTAGGAGAATAATAAGAGTAGGGCTTTCTGTTGGCCACTTCCATCATGTGATTTTCCCCCTAGTTACTTGCATCCTTCTTCTTGCCCCTTGACTTGTATGAGCAGTTGCTGCAGAGATGGCAGGATGTCAATGCCCCCAAAATTGAACCTGTGATTTGTTTTTCTTTGATTTATGTGCTTGTAGTCAATAAACTTTATAAAGGAAAGTATCAGACTGAACAATCAATCAAAGATAAACAGATTCCTGTCCTTTAAAAGCATTTCAGCCCAGTAGGTGAGTGTCTCATTCATCTTTTGCAGGCACGCGTTCGGCCTTTCCACTGAGACACAACTGACTGCTCACTACAGGCAGCTTTTCTACCAAAGGGCTGCTGCAGTTGAGCTGGGATTTATCAATTTCATGGCACCAGTGGTCCTGACATGGTATCATTTTCAGGATCTAAATGGTTAAGCATGCTGTTTGCATGCCGAGACCTCGGCTTTCCGTCTACCTGAAAAGGAAGAAAGATGACTGGTTTTAAACACTTTAGGTTTATACTGTATAGTTCTATAAAAATTCATATTGTGCACTTTTTTTTCCTATTCTAAAAAGCCAAATCCCTTTTCTGCAAAAGAGAATTCCCTCTTCGTTCTATTAGTGGTTTCTGAATCTTCCTTCAAATAAGGCAAATGTCATCCTGCATGTTTTGCTTCTCTGCAGCACAGATGGTGTGCATATGCAGATTGGTGATTTTCTAATCAATACAGTGGCACTTGGGAATATCTGTAAGTATTGTAATAATGCATTAGTCAGGAGTGATGTTGTAACACACTGAGATCATACACATAAATCTAAGACACCATGTCTAGACACTCCAGGGAAGATGGTATGGCATGGGTTAGAGCAGGCATTAAGGGAGGGCAATATTTCAAATATGATGGGAAAATAATGCAATTTGCAGACTTTAATAAAACCATTGGGGAATTAATTTCAGTAGGGGCACATTCTCTCCCCAAACATTTGCGTCCTTATGTTTGCTTCATGGACACTTGTAATGAGATACTTTTCACCTGTTATCTCAGGCATAAACACAGAATGGGATCTGTGAATTGAGCTAGATTTTTAATGTGCTGAATATGAAAATAATCCCTTTATAGGTAGTGCTTTAGCTGTACAAAAGTGCATTATGCAAACAACACATAGGCAGAATAAACCTTGGAGATTCAGAGTCAGAAGAGCTTATAAATTAATCTCCTAAGCACACCTTGAGCATGCTTAGAGAGCACATTCAATCATAAAACTTGACTGACTGAACCTGCAAAGTTTTAATAAGGATGAGTTCGATGATGAAAAATGAAAATGATGTTAAATGCATGCCCATTTTAACACTGCCCAAAAGGTACAGGCTGGTTTTACTCTCTACTGCCTCCAATGCCATTTGCTCTTTACCCCTTCATTTTAACCAACCAGGCTCTTTTTAAATCCTGCAGACTGATAACTGTCCCAAAGTCAGGTACTCACTCTGACAGACATGCTTTGATAAAACTGTCAAATTCAGCGTAACAGGAGATGGAATTTGTATTTCGAAGCAGAAAGCAGGCACTGAATGTACAGAATATACAGACTCCCATTACCGCCCCCTTTTCTGGTAAGTTTCAAGCAGTAACACAACAGGCTCCTGGTCCAACAGACTGCTTAACCTGTCTTCTGGCTGTCAGTTTGGTCCACTGCTGCCTAAGTGAAGTCTCCTCAAGTCTCAGGCCGGCTCTGTGCTTCCAACACTCTGGAGGTTTTTCAATTAAAATGTAAGAGAAGCAAAGGCTAGATGGAATCAACCCAATTACCTCTGTAGCCTTAGAAATGCACATGATAAATGAACTCCAACCTTTTCCTTTCTGATGACAACTTGGGCTCTGAATAGAGGTGTGATTTTTTTTTTTTATTTTTTGGTGGGTGTGGGGAAGAATGTGATTTTCTTTAGCACAAAGTGAAACACCACTTACTTGGCAAAATATCTCAAGGCATAATGCTTCCGGCCCCTGAACAATTTGGTTCCAAAAAGGCTTAGACATAGAATTTTTTTTCTCTCGGACCGCTATCCAGAGGGAGAATATATTGCAGCACCTCATTTGTCGAAGTCTTTTCTTGCAACTACAGTGATTCATTTCCTTATCATTTTGATTTTTAAATTTGTTTCTAAATATTTTGCTCTGCATCTTTCTTTCAAATGTTGCTTTTAAAAGGGGAATAAGTAAACACACAAGTATGTATCCAATCTGTTTTATTCCCTGAGCCCTTGGCCTGTTCCCTCTTGGTGGAAGACGGTTTGATCTGCATTACCAACACTGGACACACATTTTGTGAGAAAGGGTAGGAAGCTCAGAAAGAGAAAGACCAGTCTCCACTTTTGCTTGTTTCTCAATCCTTAGACCACTGACACACACCCAGCAGACACTTAGCAAATGTGGCCCGGTTCACAGAATGACCATGGATGGCCTCAAAAGTATCTTAGTGAGTAGTGTCCACACAGTAAATAATTGCCTTTTCTTTCAAATTGAGGAAATACATAAAATTCAGTCCTTTATTTCTTCTAGAGTTCTTATTCTACTCTACTATTTTCTTTTTAACGTCAATAATCATTTCGCCAAATGCAGAATACATAAGTCGGTGTGTCCTTTTTTCTTCATTAGTCTGCCTACAGTTTGCAATATTGCTGGAGTTTATCCCAATTGAATTCTTATTCTAATAATAATCAAAACTAAAGCTATCATGTTCCTTTCACGTTTTTTTCCCTGTCCTATTCTGCAGGCCATTTCAATTCCCTAATTAGAAATTTAAACATTTTATGACAGCTATTACCGAATTATGTAAGTGTTTAAGAATATATCTCTGTAAATACTAATGAATCCTTTCATTTGACTCACATTTTGTAATCCACTCCTCCCAAATCTGATTACTCAATGTCTGTTATTCTTGGCTCCAGATAAATTTGAGATGGTGATAAGACAACTGAGATAATGTGTTTTCACTTTTGTTTAGCACTTTATGGTTTACACAATGCATTTGGGAATGTGAGAATAGTGGTCTGGGTTAGGGATGATGGCGAGAAAAAGGAATGGCTATCAAACAGCATTTATGCATGATCCTTCTGATGGGATAATGCTCTGGGCATCAGCGTGGAGATGGAGGATAAAAGGTCTTTGTGGGGGTTGAGAATCACATTATCAGAAGAAGAGGAGACACTAGCCCTCAGGGTAGGGGCAGTGAGGGGATTGCAACCATTTCAAGCAGAAAACAAAATTATAGAGTTCTTCATATCAAGGCCAAACAGAAATGAAATTATTTTGCAGGAGACAAAAGTCATTTCTACATTTATAACAGGATCTATCTCTGTGGGTATTTGATCCCAAGGCCCACCAACACTGCTTGACTTACGTAATGACAATCTTTAAAGGATGACACTTAACTATCTTGCCCAGCACAGGAGGATTAGCATGATAAGAGTACATGGAGAAGGCCTCTCTAAAACATCTGTCACCACACCAAACAAACAAAAATCCCTGATCCTTTTGGCTTTAGGCTTTGGCCCTTTTAAAATGCAAATGTCCCTGCAGAAGGTAACATTTTATTAGTCATTTATGCCGCATTATTAATGATATTATCAGATGTTTACCAGAGGACAAATTTTAATCCACAGGTTTAAGAGGCCAATGACAGAGTATCTCAGAAGAATGAAGAGTGTGCCATCAAATTGGGGACAGGAGGGGACCAGCAGAGGATGGGGAGGAAGTCATAACAACAGGAAGCCAATGAAACTGAAAACTCACTTCCTTGCTTACCAATTATGCCTTGAGCTATCCCATTTCTACCACTGTATCCCCTGAAGTTGAAAGTACAAAACAGCTGCTGCTGAAATAAACCTTTCTTTGTATATACTCCACTTAATGCAAAACTGAAAAAAGCACTAAGAACTGTTTTCCCAGTGTGGGACAATATGCCCAGAAGATATTGAGCACAAAGTGAAAACGCAGATTTCCCATCTTGTGGTGTTTAACAAGAAGGCTGGGTTCCCTCTGTCTCCTAGTTCTTGGTCACCTCCTATTTTCTACAGAAAATCAATGTATCATCAGATGGCAGATTACTGATAAAACTAGTCTTAGACTCAGGAATATCCACATTGAGTCCTTTACAGACAGAATCTGCTATTTCGCAGTCTATGGGTCTCTCTCTCCCCTCACCCCGCAACCATTTTAAACAACTGAGAATACGAAATGCTTAATTTTTAGCAATGCTAAAATTAGTTTGAATAATTCACAAAAATAATGTTTCTCTATGCTGCTTTTACATGTTTATGCAACTCCCCTTTTCACTAATTGTGCATGATAGATAAAAGAAAAATTTTCTCCTTTATTTCTTTTCTAATATTATTGAGAGAGAGAATGAGTAGGTAATATTCCCTATCGATAATGCTATGCAAAAATAAAATGCCATGTAAAAGTATCTGCTTTAAATTAAATTGTCTAAACACCCTGGTAAAGTGCATGTGCATCGGACTTGTAAATCAAACACACCCAGTGCAAGTTCTGCCCCATTAGCAAAGTCCCACAAACTTTCTAGATCCAGTACCTCTCTTGGAAGATAAAGGGTTGGACTTTCAGCAACAGCAAAATGGTTCTATCTTGCATGCCCACTCTGACCTGCTGCTACCGACTATCTGAACTGCTGTGTTAAAAAGAATTGTGATTCTCAGTTCTGACTCCTCAGAAAAAAATGCCATCGATTGTCAACATTTGCCAGAGGCGAGGCAGTAGGGAGTAGCAGGACCTGGACCACATTCTGCCACCCTGGAACTAGACGATTTTAAAATGCTCCTCCTTGTTCTGGATCTTAATTCTCAGCTACAGAATAATTTGTTAGTTGTAAACACACACATGCATGTGTATAAAAACCTGAAAATTATCAATCACTTTATATTTCAAAGGAAGTTGATAATTATCAATACTTTTTATATATTTAAAGTAAAATAAGTTTTGTTAGTAATGGGGTCAGGTAAGCTTTATTGTGGTCTGTAGCACCTAGTTTATTTTTATATATTTTTTAATATCTGCAAATTCAATCCCATCGTTCTGAAACATTTGGTCAATAGCCAATGGTTAAAATCAAAAACCGTATAGTTCATTTCTCTTTCTTAGTGCTAATGGCACTGTGATAAATTAATTCCACTTGCAAAAGATGTTTATGAGATTTTGGATAGTCTCCTGTGTTTTCAGATGAGCCGACTTTTCTCCTGCGAGTTCACACTGTCAGGAATTGTGTACGTTTCATTTTATACCAGCATATTCAATATAAAAAGACTATCATCGTGTGGTTGGTGTTAAATTGGGAAATCCCATATGATCACACCATATCACAATTGGAAATTACTTTGTGTTCAAGGAACTTAATTATCATTTTGTCTCTTTTAAAAAAAAGTCTTTTTACTTAATCAGCAATATACCCTGTAAATAATGTTGTTCTCTTCACACTGAAGACCAGTTAATTCCCCATTATCTCACCTCATTAGCCAAATGTCATGTTTAGGCAAACTTTGAATGTGAAGCATATTATAATGTAGTAGAAAAATAATATTTAGAAACAGCCTTGAACTGAAAGGAAAAACCCAGAAAAATAGAAATCAATGTAGAAGACAGGTATTTATCACATTCCAGGCTATTTCACGGATCTAGTTCCATTATGATTGACTTTGGAAATGAACTGGGAGCAATTTTCACATGTTGTACTAAGTAAGCCATGAATTCTGGGAGAGACAAAAGAATACAGAAAGGTAGCAATTAGTTTTTCCAGGAAGGAGTTTGAATTATGTAAGACCTTGGGCCAGTTGGGGAGGGCTGTGGGAGCCAGGAAGATCCTGTGTGTCACCAGTTCCTCTCTCTATGCATCATTGCCCTTCCCCTAGAAAAAATATCCATGGAATGCAGTGAAATATTAACATGAACAAAGAGTGCCTTTCATAGGAAAAATAGTTACAAACAAGAGACAGCAAATGCCTGTGTGAAGAGGGAAGGTCAGCCCAAGCAGGGGGCGTGGAAGGGGCCTTGGGCCACAGGCAAACATAGACACCGCAGGTGCATGAGCCTCTGCGGGCCAAACCACGTCCTTCTCCCGCTCACATTTCCTTTCTCAGGCTCTGCTCACTCACCAGTACCCTGGGCCTTGCTCTAAAATAGTGGGGCCTAAGGCAATCGCCCTAACAGAAATGATTCCTCATTGTCAGACTGAAGTGGTTCCCCCAACTGGAACAGAGCTGCAGGATCTGCTGTTTCTCTAAAAGCTCAGAAAATGAGACACAGATGTCAGGTGGGCCTCGCTGCTCCAGTTACTTCTTAACACACACTGAAGGAGTTATTTTAACTCCTTTTCAGAGATGAAAAGAAAATCACTCCACATACTATGAAATGAATCATACATTTTAACACTGCTGCTCCTTGCCAGGCCTGTCTGTGACGGAGGATGACACCTCTTACTCCACTGATACCAGGTTAATCACGTGCCCTGTTTGGCCCATGAGTGAGAAATGAGTGGAAGTGTCAAACGCCACTTCTGAGTAAAAGATTTTAGGACTTTATGAGGTTGTATCATTTTTCTTTTCTTGTTTTTTTTTAATTTTCTGTTTTTTTTGTTTTTTGGTGTTTTTTTTTGGAACATGGCAAAGGGTTGCCAGAAAAAAATACAGGACACACAGTTAAATTGGGATCAGATAAACAACAAATATATTTCGGCATAGGTATATCCTAGATATCACGAGTGACATACTTACACTAAAAAGAAATCATTTATTTGTTGTTTATCAGAAATTCAGTTTTTAATTGGGCGTTTTATATTTTTATTTGCTAAATTTGGAACCCCAGTTTGGCAATATCCTGGATAATAGCTTCTCCATTGGTCTGTGTTCCAGAATAAGAGCAGGTGGGCAGGGCCTGAGCTGGCCTGCAGCCAACTGAAACATGACCAAACCGTGTGGTCATAAGCCACTTAGAGTTGGGAGGCATTTGTTTCTGAAGTAAAATCTAGAAAAAGTTTACCGATAAAACTACCATACATTCCTCACTAAGGTACTAATGAAGCCCTTAAGTAGGACAAGTTAGGGAATATTCCTTGCCAGTTCTACTTTGAATCCCCTCCTTGTCCAGTCTTCAGGTTGGTGTCTGTGTCCTCTGCTCATCCGCGTTGGTCAGTCTCATGCTTTTCCACATTGCTTTGGTTCCTCTTTTTAATCAGAGTCCCTTTGGTAATGACGGATCTCAGTCTTCTTGTCTGCAACTAATGTGAATTACATCTCCACGGCACAGAGATTTTTCCCCCTGACTATACACATTTCATAAATAGTGTTTCTAATACTTTACTTATGTCAGTCAGTCCCTAGTTGCCACTGAAGAAATCGGGTACAAATCCTGCTCTGCACTGGAAAAGCACATATGACCTCTATAGACACTATAAAATGTATTCTGGTTATACAACAGTGGTTCACGTTCTCCAGGAATGTTTACTGGGTCCCTCGCCACTGAGAGCCAGGTGCTGGCTTTACTGTGATGAACAAAGCAGATGGATAATTGGCTTCATGGAGTTTACGGTCTAGAAGAAGGGGGAATACATAAACTTCATTTGATTTAAGAAAAAAATAAATATATTAAGTAGGGTTTGGCTACTTTCACCTTCTCTTTAACCATTATCTCTTCCAATTTACTCGCAAGCTCTTTTCCTTTAAGATTTATATTTGTCTTTCATTATCAAATATCCCTGTATCTGTAGCAGCTGGTGGTTAAAACTTTTTTATCTTCTGCCAATGTGAGCTTTTTAATTTAACTTTCTAATGCTCCTTTAAACAAAATTTATAATTGGTTCCCTTAGGGAATATGCCATATTTTACTCTTGTACATGTTAATTTAAATAAAATACACTCTACCAAATGCTCACTTTCAGTGGATTCAGGTCAGGGAGAGAGGTTTAGTCAAAAGAAGTAAAAGGTACTATTTCTGCCCTCAAAGAGCTTAGGTGCAATTTCCCAGCAGGAATGAAAACTAAGACCTCTGAAATAGTTAACTAACTATATATGGTAAAGAGAGTAAATGTTAAGGAAGTGGTTAAAATAACTAGAGCTACAAAATTTCAGAGAATGGAGAGCATCTTAAACGTGGTTTTGGAGGATAGGTAAGCATTTTGCTGGGCACAGAGGCAAAGGCTCGGCTCTCAGGCAGGCAGCAGAGCCAAGGATCTTAGGTGAGAACAAGCAGAGAGGAGTTGAGCAGAAGTGATGAAAGCATGGCCATAGCTATCTTAGGAGGCCTGGAGCACCAGGCCCAAGATTTTGTATTCCATGATAATGGGATACAAGTAAAGGTTTTGAACCAGATAATGAGATGGTGAACTCTAATTTGCTCCTTCTTAATAATTCTGATACTTGTGGCCTTTATTTTTTTATAAGATAGAATATAAACGTGTATAGGCCTAGTTTTTAGCTTCTGTGTATATACGCATGTGTGTGCACAGAGCTGTGTGTCTATTTAACCATTCAAGATTCTTAAATTGGTTTCTACTCAAAACTACATTTTCCTCTCGTGGACTTGTAGAAGGCAGAATGTATTCATAATGCATATTTTAATTACAGGTGGCAGAAACCAGCTTGAAAAGATTATAGAAAAAGAATTTATTGGGAGAATAATGGGATATCCTGTAGAAGCCAAGGAAAATACAAGCTATGGAAATGTTAATGATGTAGTTGGGCTCAGGACTGTATAAGAACTTCCAGAGGATAGAAGAATGTCAGGATTTTCCTTTTCTCTAGCTGAGTACCTTTATATTTATTTGTTTCATTTTTCTTTCTCCTTGTGCAAACCAGTTAATCCCATTCTATGGCATAGAATTGACCCAAGGAGCTCTCAGATTAACTTACATTTAACATCTTTAGTTACAGGAGATGGTGCCAAAACTCTCACTCTGAAATTCAAAATCTCAGAGAATCAGTTTAGTGGCCCAGTTTGATTCAGGTTCTAACCCCTTAGCAATTAACTGTGACCCAGGAGTACAGTCATATTATATAAAATAGCTGTTCCCGTGACAAAAACGTGGATGCCAAGAGGAGATGTCCCTAGAAAAACCAAGGATGGGTCACCAAAAAAAAAAAAAAAAAAGAAAAGCGTGTCTCACATACATCTTTTAAATAAAAGGAATATGTAAATTTAACTAAAAGGACACATTGCATAGGAATACTAAATCACCATCCAAAGCTTAGACAAAACAGAGGCTCTTCTGATAGGCTATTAGAGTCTCACAATTTCCCATCTTTCTTTCCTATTACTCTGCACATAAGGGTCTGGGCTCCATATCTAATAGGAAGACAAAAAAATGTAAGCCCAGAAAATAGGACACTGGTAATTTATGAATAAAGAGCCCTGAATAATAGTGGTCTGGGCCAATAGTTTTTGCATTGTTGGCAAGTTCCTTTCAAAATGGCCTTAGGCATGTGTTCATTGGTCAGCCTGAGCATGTGATACAATTGCTCCTTTAATTGAAAGCAAGCAAAGAGCAGATGGTGACATTAGCTGCTACTGCATCTTGGTTGCTGCCATTGGAAAATTGGTTGCTGTAACAAGCACACATGGGAAAGAACAAAGTGTTGAGATTATCACAAATAAGGGGATTATAAAGGTTACTACATGTGTATAGTTATTTCTTTTCAAGCTATCACTAGGATTCATCTTTGAACTGGAAATCAAAAAGGATAAATCATCTCAGGAATTTGAAATGGCAAATGTCAAGTTTCTGTATGTACCTATTTGCATGTATGTGTGCTCTTGCATTAAGCCTTTTAGTTTACTGCAATATGCATTTCAACTGAAATGTAAACTCTAGAGACAGGGACCTTACATAAAATTTATTTGGTTATACCCTTCTCTCCCCATAGCCCACCCCATGACTTCAGCCCATCCATCATGCCTAGAATATTACCTTGACCCAGGAATTGTTCTATGAATATTTACTTATTGCTAGATTCATGACATAAATATTTTAGTAAGAATTCTCAGGTAGTGATTCGTGAAGTGAGTTGGAGAAAGACTAACTATGGCAAAATAAATTTGACCTTGCTTATTAGTCTCTCTCTCTCTCTCTCTCTCTCTTTCTCTCTCTCTCTGTATGTATATATGTATATATATACACATATACCAATGGGGATCTCTACAGTGTGATGGGAATGGATATGAAAAGAAAGAATTGTTTTTCAAAAAGATCATGAAGAAAATAAATCAATAAAATTTAGAAAGTCTTTGGACATTGTTCAGAAAAAAATTAGTAGAAGGTGATGTGAGTTTTTAAACTAGGAGACTCATAGAGTTAGGGAAAACTGGAGAGAGATTTGAGGGAAAGATAAATTTTAGAAAATTTAAAAATACTTAAGTGAAAATATCTAATAATATCTCATTCTTATGACATATCTTTCAAAAGAAAGCAATACAATGCTTTACACTGGATTTCAAGTTGGACACGCCTACTACTATATATAAGCTCGAATCCGGGCAAATTGTCATTTGAGGCGATAAAGCCATAAGGTCTTGTACTTAAAAATTTGAAGCAAATGTTATCTATACTATTAGCATGCTTTAAATTTACATATATGAATGGCACTGAAAAACATTCAATGCGTAACTTGTGACCTACCCCAGTGAATAGACCTATAATTGGATATGCAGGAAAGAATCTGGATTTGGAATTTAAAGATTTGGATTCTTATCTCACCTGTGCCACTAACTAGCTATGTAATGTTGGGCAAGTCACATACCCTGGCTAGATTAGGGTCCATCAGTAAAAAGACTATGTTTGCATAGATGTTCTCCAAGTTTTCTTCCAGCTCTAAAATTCTAAGATTCTATTCTCTATATGGACTTGTGGATTTGAGGGCTGCTATTCCATGTTTTCGCTTAATAGAAGGCTAATTATTCTGTTTGACACCTAGAGGTCTTATGGAACTAGGACTCAATTCATAAGCAGAATAAACGAATTTGGAGGAATGATTTAGCACATTTTTTTCCCTACAATAATTAACAATGGCCATCAATTTGGCAAGCCTGTCAAGATTATAGTAATAGATAAGTTTGCAATATTTCTTGATGTTTTACTTCCATATATTACAACAGTTCATCTTGGTATGACAGTTCTGTTCCCAATGTCCCCTACTACTAAATATAAGCTGATATTTGGCAGTGTCTGGAAACATTTTTAATTGTCACAACCAGGACGGGGGTACTACTGGCATTTTGTGGGCACAAATCAGGCACACATCCTACAATGCACAGGGCAGTTTCTCTCTCCTCTGACAAAGAATTATCCACCCAAGATATCGATAGCATTGAGCTTAAAAACTTATTTCTTTTCTTTTTTTTTTTTTAACCTTTTGTAAGTTTGTAACAAATTATCCTTACAAACATCATGCAATGTAGCCATTTCATGGCTGTCCTGTTCACGTAGTCTTCTTACATGTCCAGCCCTCGCAAAAGTATATGGCAGGGCACAAGATCCTATTTTTCCTGATTTCTGGTTGGCTAGGGGAGAAGGGATTGAGAACAGAACCTGCACGATGACCTGTGAGTTGGGTCTAAACTCACAAAGTGATTAAGTTTCAAAAGGAGTTTGGAGTCAGTATAACAACAGGCTTCATTTTTTTCTCCCTATTGCATTTTTCACTTTTGAGCAGGTTACGTTAGCAAATAGAAACCAAGACTTGTAGGGAAAGCTAATGAATTTATTCAAGATGCACAATGTGAAATTAGTGGCACAGTTTTGAAACATTAACTCTTTTAGATAAAACTTGTAAAAATTGATTAAAAAGCTAGTATTGGCTAATGAAAGGCCATGTTTTCACATATTTTAGAAAACCGTTTTAAATTATTATGAAGGATTAGACATATTTAGAATTAGCACACATTTCTGTACTTAAGTGTTCTTTTTCTTCCCATAACATTAACAAATTATATTATCTGGAAAATAGA
Organism: Indri indri; assembly: GCA_004363605.1. Lineage (NCBI taxonomy): Eukaryota > Metazoa > Chordata > Mammalia > Primates > Indriidae > Indri > Indri indri. The sequence continues at coordinate 27,291 of RJWJ010005480.1, forward strand.
ACCGCGCAGCAGCAAACTTGGGCTAGTGATAAAGTGATCTGCGGCACCTGGCTCCATTAGTCTTTTCCTTTCTTCCCTTTTTGTTGTTATTATTTATTGGCATTATGCCTGCAGCAAGACATAAGGTTTCAATGTGAATTTTATGATGTGTGTGAGTCAATCTAGAGGAGGCAAAGTATTTCAAGAGCAGCACAAAAGATAAGTATTTCTGAATTTTAATTGTAAGCATTTGAACATAGGTATGCAATGAAGGTTTATTTATTGAATTTGAAAAATTAATTCCTTGCAGCCTTGAGTGTATTTTGCCTTGTCTGCCCCTGGGTTTATATGTATTGGTGGGTTTTTCTCCTTTTTAATATTTCAACAGGTAAAGTTGGCAAGAAGGCCGATGATGCTGTTTTACACCTAGAGGTCTTACGGAACCAGAACTGCATTTGTAAGCCGAACAAACAACTTTGGGGGAAGGTTTAATAATTGCCTTTGGTAGGACCTGTCTCACATTCATTAAAAACTCCAGGCAAGGCTGCTTCCTTGATCTTCATTTCTTTTCAGTTGCCAAGCAGACAAACAAACAAACAAAAACTCCCTTCTCAAAAGCTGCTTAGTTATCTAACCTAGAATGTCATTGACTAGGGTGGCAATTACACACTTCAAATATCTCAACATTTGGGTGTTAGAAGTTGGCAGACATTTGAGTTATTTCTGGAATGTGTAACTAGTCTGCTTTTCCTGTTCTTAAATGTGTTTGTTTGAAATACTATAGAATTTTAACCTTTTGATACCACATTAAAGTTTCACTGTTACAAAAAATTTTCTTGTGTTCTTTCTTTGGTGAATGAAAACTCTCATGTTGCCTAATTATCTTTGATGTGGAAAATGACTAGAGAATAATTATTATAAAAGATTATCATTTTATTATTTAGGATTTGATAAGGGAATACTAAACCTATGTCTAGTTTGTAATTACAGATATCAGAAACCATCTATCCTGTTTCTTCATTTAGTTTATAATGAGATCTGAACTTAGGCCTATAAAACTGACATTATATACGAAGCCCACAGAAATGCATCTTGTATAAAAAGTAGACAGCCAGTATTCACCTTTCCCTGTCAAGGGAATGCCCATAAGAATTGTTGGTAGGCATCTAAATGTGGAGGTAGGTAATAAGCAGGTATTGACTTCTGTTGAGATCAATATCAAGATTTGTTGACCCAAAGAGGTTAAAATTGACTGAAGAGTGGGACAATAAATCTTGTTATTGACTAGAAAGCAGAAGTCAATATATGTATTATTATAAACATTTTTCTTTTGGCATAGATGATAGGGGTGGAGTCGTTTCTAAGGCCTTAAATGCATATAGTCACATGTTGTTTATACCATGGTGGTGGCCAACACAGGCTCTTGGTTTATTGAAAATGTGACTGTTCACATGATATCAATGTCATATGTGGTTCGTTGTTCATGATGTCAGCCACCCTTCCTCCTGTACTTTAGGCCTCTTATCCTAATTAATTTCAAACAGAAATATGGAATATGTGGAATGCACAAGCTCGTATGATAAAATCTTGTTGGAAAGGAAAAAAAGCAGAAAAGACACTTAGGATTTTAGAATTTTTTCCTCTAGAATGTAGTTCACAAGTGTACTTATGCATGTGCTCTGTGTGTCTTCTCAATAGTCTTACATTTTCAGGCAATGGGAAGACTTTTTTCTAGGCTACCTACCCATCGCTAAGATGACTTCCCCCTTCATATGAGCTATTATGTTTACTAAATAATCCAAAAAGCATGTAATTTTTAAAGATTAAGACTTTTTAAAATGTATGTTTAAAATGTTTTTGTTTTGTTTTTTTTTTTTTTGAAACCACAAACTATACACAAGCTTGGCAGTACCAGGTCATTTCTGAGATTATTTATCACCAGCCACCTACTCACACAAAGCCAAATAGAGATTTTATTTTCCCATAGTTGAAGGAAGTACAAATGGAAAACAATTTTTCCATTGTTCTAAATAGCCCTTATGTTGATAAAAAATCAAACTCTGCACATCCAAGCTGAACAGAGCGTGCTGGGTTACACTAAGTCTCCATCTTGCAGCTCTGCCTGGACTGAGGTCTGAGCACGGACACCATAAATGCATGAAATCCTGGAGGAATATTTAGCCAGGACGTTGATGTTTTGGATTAGTAGCCCCAAATTCTCCCATGTAATGTGAACCTACCCTTCTACCTCCATCCGCAGCTTCATCCCCAGAAAAAACACAGAAGTTTCTTTCTTTCTAGCCACCTCCCCAAAGATGGTATTTTACAAAGCATATTCAAGTCCATAAATGCTCAGAAATATGCAAGTTAGGGATGAAACATGAGAGATGCCTTGAACGCCTCACACTATGGGGTGTCTCCAATTCTTTAATACACCCCATCGTGCCTCATGGCTGGAGAAAGCACTGCACAACCCATTTCCTCCTTTAACTGTGAATTTCCTCACTTTTATGGCTTTAGATTTTAATGGTTGAATTACATTTACATCTACTTGTGCATTTGCCGTCAGCAGCCAAGTTCCAGCCTAAAGCCTTTACTAACTTTGAGAACAAGTTTCTCATAAACAGCTTCATTTGGTTTATCTATATAAAGTCACACAATTCTTAACACTAAGAAGCTCCAGAGACACTTCTATACTAACCGTCAGGTTTTTCTGACTGTCTTTATTGGTTTTAAGTACATTACAATGAATCATAGCTCAAGACGAATCAATAATTAGGTTGCAATGATTCCAAAGCCACTGGAAATGTGACAAAAATGTCGGGTAGCCAGAGGCATTGATTAGTTGAATTAAGTTTTAGAATTTGTGGTCTTTAGTGAGAAGAAAATAGTTCTATAATGAGAACATACAGGATACCATCCCCATGAAGAATTATGCTTTTAATCTTACCAACCTCATTATACAAATCATATCTATCTATCTACCTAATCTATTTCCATGTATATGGCTTTTCTACAAAAACTGAGAGAGTTTAATTTGACTCCTTACCACTTTTAATTATTGCTAAAATATATAATCTTGCCCTTTGTCTCACACATATTCTGTATGTAAAGACCAGAAAAGGACAAAATCTAAACCCTGTGTCTTCTTGTAGTGATAGGTTTACAGAAGCCACGTGAACTTTGTCACTCGTTCTACTGTTCAGCTGGTCTAAGTCCGTCACGGATGCCTGCTGATGGGACTTCCACCAGTGTAAGGACCACAGGAGGTGAACCAGGACCAGTCTGCAGATGTCAGAGAGTAACTGCCTCAAACTTCCGGCAATTCACACAGCTAACATTGCTCCCTTCTGAAACTACACGTAATCATCAGAAAGGCATTTCTTTTTCTTTTTTTTTTTTTTTTTTGAGACAGAGTCTTACTGCACTGCCCAGGCTAGAGTGCCATGGCATCAGCCTAGCTCACAGCAACCTCAAACTCCTGGGCTCAAGCAATCCTCCTGCCTCAGCCTCCCAAGTAGCTGGGACTACAGGCATGCGCCACCATGCCCAGTTAATTTTTTCTATATATGTTTAGTTGTCCGATTAATTTCTTTCTATTTTTAGTAGAGACGGGGTCTCGCTCTTGCTTAGGCTGGTCTCGAACTCCTGAGCTCAAACAATCTGCCCACCTCAGCCTCCCAGAGTGCTAGGATTACAGGTGTGAGCCACCATGCCTGGCCAGAAAAGGCATTTCTTAATGCATAAACCCAAGTAGGGGGCAATTTGGAGAGGAGACAATAGAAAAAATATTTTGGAAGTTGGAAAACAAATGAAGAACTGATAAAGGAGTTGGCAAACCTGAAAGAAATAGAATCATAAACTAGCAGTAGAGAGAGCTAAAATCCAACATGGTTTGTGTTGCAGAATCCTCTAAAGGCTCGGCCTGCCTGGAAGCAGGGAAGGAGGGGTGGGAGACTCTGATAAGGAGGACTGATTAAAAGTGTGATAGTCAGATCCCCTGCCCAACCTCACACAGGTGGGCATCTATCTGCTCCTCTCTCAGTACAACAAAGACTGAAATTTTATTACCTGGAGGCAATAAAACCTAGGATCTCTGTACAGGTAGAGTGTTGAGGTCGGGGGTTCTCTATACTGAAAATAGGAATTGTATATGAATGCCTGCATAGGATCCCTGAAATCTCTGACCTAATTCCCCTTTGTGGCTTCCAGAACATGGGCAGCCAGGCTTTGACTCAAGAGAGGGGACTGAGGGAACCTCCCCTGAGGAATCCAACTACCCCCAAAAGAGACGAAGGATTTGACGTGGGAGGTTCTTTAAATAAACGACCCTGCCAGGTCCCCTGCAGTAAGCTCCTCAGTTGGCTAATCTCATTTCATGCATTTCCAATCAGCCTTTTTAAAAAACAGTTATTCTTAAATATGAACTACCAAGGGTCAGGCAATGGAAAATTAGAGAGAAAGATGGAATCCAAAACAAATAATCAAAACTGAACACTACCTGGGGCAAAGAGAGGCAATGAAAGGAGAGAAGTTGAAGAAAAAAAGACATGACTATAATATAATTTATAATGAATAATCATTAGAAATATAACAGAGAACTTTTTTTAATGAATAAAGAGGAAAAATGAGCCTCTGGAAGGTAAAATGATAACAGAAGAAATTAAAAATCTAATAGAAGAGTTGAAAGGTAAAGATGAGAAAATCTCCTGGAAGGTAGCAAAAAGAAAGATAAGATAGGAAATAAAGGAAAAAAGATAAAATATAAAACACCAGTCCACCAATTGGATGACCAATGCTCAAATAGGAGGTATACAGGAACTACATGCATACACAATTTTGAAAGAAAGAAAAAAGGAAAGAAAGAAAGAAAACATATAATTTTTCTTATATATACTATACCTTGTCCAGTCCCTGTGACAGTATAAGGACATAATCCTCAGAGCTCTGGCTGGCCTGGAGCCAGAGATTTATAGGCTTTTACTGAGAATTCTTTAGCAGAGAAACTTTGACCTTATCTATTCAGATATCAGTGTAAATTGAGATTTATGATTACCATTAAATAATACCTTGACTTAATGCTTTGATTTTAAAATTCCAAAATATTTATTTTTATATTTTTCTTTATTAATTTCTTAAAACAAAATCTTTGTTGAAGTATGATTGACATAATCAACTGCATATATTTATTAATATTTAATATTTTAATGTATACACTTTAATGTATTTAAAGTGTACAATTTTATCCATTTTGACATTTGTATACCCCTGTGATACCATCCCAAGATAATAAACATATCCATCACCTCCCCAAACTTTCCTTGTGTTCCTTTGTACTCCCTCACCCACCCCTTCCTCATTCCTGTCCCAAGAAACCACTGATCTGCTTTTCATCACTACAGATGTTTGCATTTATTTTATAATTAAATAGATTCATACAGTACGTATTCTTTGCCTGACTGTTTTCATTCAGTCTAGTTATTTTGAGATGCATTCATGTTATTGCGTATATGAACAGTTCATTCTTTTTGTTGCTGAGTTGTACTTCATTGTGAGGATATACCATAATTTGTTTATCCATTCACCTGTTGAGTAACATCTGAGTTGTTTCCAGTTCGGGGCTATTATAAATAAGGCTACTGTGAACATTTGTTTATGTCTTTGTACTAACAAATGCTTTCATTTCTGTTGGATAAATACCTACAAGAGGGGATTGTATCTTAGGTGTGTATTTAGCTTTGTAAGAAACTTCCTATTATTTTCTAGCATGGTTGTATCATTTCACATTCCTACCACCAGTTTATGAGAGTTCTAGTTGCTTCACACCCTTGCAACACTTGGTATGACCGGTCTTTTTAATATTAGCCATTTATTCAATTTCTTTTTGTATTTCCAAAGAAATGTATTTTTCTTATAACATGGACAACTGTTACTTGCCCACCCAACAGTGATTTCCTGCATGTCCCCCCACCTCCATTATAGCGGATACTAATTTTCACAAGCTCCCTTGCAGCTAGAACGTGGGCATATAATCCAGACCAGAAAATGAGATCTATGGAGGAATCTTCTGGAAGTCTTCTGAGAAAGATTTTATTCTCTCTAAAGTAATAATAATAATAACAAAGACACATCAGGAGAGACTCTCCTTCTTGTCACTAGAAGTGGTTATGTGAGGATATGACAACTAAAGCATGACAGCTATGATGGATGTCCTATTTCGTCTTCTAGATCCACTGTCCTACCTCCTCCCTTCTGAATTGTGCTCTCTGAGGAGGCTGACCTATATGGACAAGTTAAACGGTTTTCTTGCTCTCTGACTTCCCACTGGGTTTAACCAAGGAGGAGCTCTGACAGGGAGAGCTGTCAGAAGAAAAGAGGATCGTGAGAGAAGTAGTGATTGCCCTCCCTGCCTCCCAGCAGAGTCCTCTCCGACGGCTGTGTCTTTGTACTGAAGATCCTCACTCTTTTCTGTTAGCTTCTCTGCATCCTGCCTCTTTCCTGGTTCTAGTTGCAATTCTTGCCCCTTGCCTCATCATGCCTAGGGATGGTGGCAGTCTTGCTGTTGTTACTGGCCCCTTGGGGAACAGCACTGTCTCTTGTGGTTTCCTGCACTGCCCACACTTTTGTAAATATTTAGGTATCCTAATTTAAGGGTCATCTATTAATGTTTTTCATTGGACTCTTACTGATTCAGCAACCCTTTTGAGACAATGAGGAATAAGCCTGAACATAAAGGCCAACGATGAATGAGGAAATATTGGAAAACACCTGAGCTATAGATATTGCTGCATGTCTGAATTAACCAATCTTGGAATTTCTTACGTCCAAACTACTTATTTGTTATGTAGGGTGTAATAATAAATATCTCTATTGTGAAAAATAAAGTTAATGACCTTAGTAATCACTGTCTGACTTAGTGAAGAGTCAGCTCGTGATCTTCCAAATGTTATTAGTCATGTTGAATTCCCTTCTTATTCTTATCACTCTTCCCAACTGGAAGAGTGGACTGATGTTGTGTGACTTGCACGCCTCACTCACTTCATTCTAGTTCCCACCAATCTGCAGTGGTAGATCTTACAAGCCTGCTCTTTTCATTTCCCTTTGCACTGGCCTCCTAGAAGTGGAACCCTGGATTCTGACACTGGATTGGGGATTGTTCTAAGACGTCAGTGCTGTCAGGCTCCTCCCTAGTTAAAAAGAACTCCTGGGGCTATACAGACTCTCTACCCTCATACCTTTCCTTCCTGGAGAGTCTCCAATTAGCAGTTTATAGCTGCTTTTCTTCTCCCTTCTGGCATCCTCTGCTGCTATTTCTTAGAGATCACCATGACCTATGGCTAGTTAAATTAATACCTCTGCTTTGAGGAATGTAACTACATGTACATACAAACACACACACACACACACACACACACACACACATTCACTCTCACCCTCTTCTCACAGATGGTTTTGTTTCCATGAATAACACATGAGTACAATGATTTCATTTTCCAATAGTGCTCAGTAACAACAGTAGTAGTTTTAGTACTGGCAGATGTAATAATAGTTACTGGTATTTACTGAGTACATACTATGTTCTAGGCAATGAGATATGAGTTTCGTGTGAGTTATTTTATTTAACAACCACTACCCTAAATGGAACAGTTGGCTGGATGGTTTCAATGGCTGTGGCTCATTGTCAGAAAAAGGCATGAGAGATTGAACTGGCTCTTGTTTTAACATGTGTAGTTACCAGTCAGGAAGACTGCTAAATAATTCAGGATTCTGTCAAATCAAAAAGTCTACAGAGCTAGGTGAAAAGATATCCAGATAACTCAAGATCAAAAGAAATACAAAGCCACTCAAATGAAGTGGCAACTTAGGTGGGGTGACAGAATTTCTTGAGCAGATCAAGGTCAAGCGTACTTAAATTATGAAACCAAACTTTTTCTTTATTTTAGGTTTTGGTGCCCATGACATAGTGACTATGAGTAGGGCTCCCCATTTCCCACTGGACCACTAGAAATAATTTATTCAGCATGTTAGTCCTTATCTCTTGATATTCATTATTGACTATTTAAGAAAATATCCCCCAACACTGCCCAGGATGATATAATTTTGTCTGTGGTAGACAAACATTTTCTTGACTTAGAAGTTTAGAATTAACCATAGAAATATTTAAAAGAATAAAACACAGTATTTATATATATGTATAAAGAAGCATGCTTGGCTTTTGGGTATTTACAATATTTAAGATATTTTAGTCTATTAGAAAACAGGTAAAATTTGTGTTTCAATTTAAAATGTGTAAATAAGTCATTGATTTAGGCCTGTGAATTTAAATATAAATTTTGCTTAGTTTATATAGTCATTACAGTAAGTTTACAGAGTATTAAAACATTTAAGAGAATTTAAGGTTCACAATATTTCTAGGTTTAATTCATCAGAGGCATTAGAGGTATTTTAAATATTCTGGCAAGTTTTGCTTTTAAATCACACATTTGAAGTATCTAAATAAGAAATCAAGTACATTTAATTTATAAATTTTGTTTAAAATGTTTAAAGGAGTTTAATTAACTAGTCTGTAAATGGAACTAAACATTAATCAAAGACCTCATAAAAATGATTGCTAAATTTTCTAGAGTTATAAATACAAGATTATGGAAGAGCTAAGCTTTCAACTTTTTAAGTCTAATAATTCAAATATATTTTTAGCTATAGAAAACCTCTGAATAATCTTTCCTGCACACAAATTTGTCCTTGAAAATATTGATATTGACAAACTACATTGACAAACCAAAATAGAAGATGAAGAAACATTAAATTATTTTAAAACTAAAGATCTCCTAAAATTATTACATATTACCAAAGTCTTAAAATACTCTCAGTCACATTTTATAGTATTGACACTGAGAAGCAGAATGCGGGTGGTGGTCACAAATTCAAGACCTGAAGTCAGATCCACGTGGCTTGTCCCCCACTTGCTCTACGTACTATAATACCTATGAGACTGTGGGCAAATTCTACATTTTCTAAGATTCATTTTCCTTATTTGAAAAATGGAGATATTAACATTCGTACACATAAATTGTTGAGAGACTTGAATGAAATAATGCTTACAAAGTATTCAGCATATTCCCTGCACCAAAGTAAAGGCTAAATAAATGCTAATTAGTGCTATTAAGAGGAGGAATCTTCTTCTACAAGAACAACTCTTACCCTGGTTTTCAAACAGATGCCCTTAGAAACAAAACATGATAATTACAGTGAAATCCTTTCTAGCAAGTTTTGCACCTGGTAGTGGATAGGGAGGGTGTAAAACAGCTTTGTTTTCTGGTAAATAGAAACCACAATAATCAAGGATAAAGCAGGGTATTGTTTATAAACAATAAGCTCCTCTTACTTGCTTTCTGATGGAAACTCTTACGTATTCATCCCCAAAGGAATTACAGTTTTATAAGTACACCCCCAAATTGTATGACCTAGGTAGTTTAGCCCCTCCTCAAGTGTACTGTTATAAAATGAAATAAGAAAAGAATCATCACATCAGTCTCTAAAACTGTACATTTTAGAATATTTAATGCTGCCCTGTTGATAATAATAGTAAAAAGGGAAATCAACTTACATTTAGAACAACTGATTAATATTAAATAAATGGTCATAAATCTATAATGTAAAAGGGTATACCATTCACTTATTAAGATTAATTATGGAAATTTATATACATTATCAGGGAAATGCATATATAATATACTGAATGAATGAATTCTGAATATAATTCAGATATAATATAATATAATTTGGATATAATATAATATACTGAATGATGAATGAATTTTAAAACCAAGTTTCACATATATACATATATAAAATAATTAATTTTTTGTTAAAAAAGAGGGAAGATATATCGACATTTTACCTATTTGCACCGTATATATCTATACAGTACACAGATACATCGAAAAAAACCTAGGAAGTTGTGTATGGTTATATGCACTGTTGGCAAAAATGTTAATATCCATGTCTGAGATTGTGAAGAAATCTCTTTCATACATGCTAATAAAGGAATTGCTACAACCAACTAGAAAAGTAATATGACAGTTTCTATTAAAATGCTAAATGAAAAATCCTGTTTTTAGGAATCTAAATATATGCATAGGTGCATTATTAAGTATGAAATGTCCGATTTCCTTAAGTACTAAGTTTGACAGTTGATATCTCTGACATCACTGTGACACTTCTTGTTTTATGTTTATTGTGAAGGTGCACCCTCAGCCTTTCAAATGAATGTTTGGCTTGTGATTATCTTTCAAAGGTTTTTTTAGAGCAATTTTTATGAAACCATGGATAAGTCAAAAATTCATGTTATTTTTGAATATGAGTTCTGCTATGGAACCAATGCAGCACAGACAGCTTGAAATATCAACGAAGTGTTTGGGAAGGATGTGGCTGATGAACGCACAGCTCAACAGAACTGGAGAAGTTCCGTTCTGGTGATTTTAATCTTGAAAATGAGCCACGTGAGCAACCTAAGACCAAGGTAGATAATGATGAGCTGAAAGCTGTAGTGGAAGCGAATCCATCTCAACCTATGCATGAAATAGCAGCAAGGTTTGATGTTACTATGCTAGCAATATTGGACCATTTGAAACAAATGGGCAAGGTAAAGAAGCTGAATAGATGATTTCCACATGAATTAAATGAGCATCAGAAGAGAAATCTTCTCAAAGCTTGCCTTTCTTTGCTGTCACGACATAAAGGTGAACAATTTCTACACCGTATTGTTACATGTCATGAAAAACAGATTCTTTTTGACAATCACAAGCATTTGGCACGATGGTTGGATAAAAATGAAATGCTAAAACACAGTCTAAAACCGAATATTTATCAAAAAAAGCTAATGGTGTCTGGTGGTCCAGCACTGGTATTATCCACTACAGCTTCATGAAACCTGATCAATCAATTACAGCGGATGTCTACTGCAACCAATTAAACAAAATGATGAGGATGCTTGTGATTAAGCAGCTGAGACTGGTCACTAGAGACAGGCCGATCCTCTTGCAAGACAACACTTGACCACATGTTGTACAAACAACACTGTTCAAACTACAGAAGCGGGACTTGGAAACTCTTTGTCATCCGAAGTACTCACCAGACCTTAAATCAACTGACTACCACTTCTTCCAGGCTTTGGACTACTTCTTGCAAGGAAAAATATTCAATTATCAACAAGCTGTGGAAAATGCCTTTGGCGATTTCAATGCCACTCACTCTCCAGGCTTCTTTGCTGCTGGCATAAACAAGCTACCATTAAGATGGCAAAACTATGTTACTAGGTTAGGTGCATACTTTGATTAATTGTACTGCTTCTTGTTTGAGGTATAATAAACTACACTTTCGATTTGAAATCGGACATTTCATATTAATGACCTATATATTTGTATATATATATAATACAAATAAAAGTGCCAGCATGCACACACACAAATATATATGTAACATATATATTTGCATATATATAATATGTATATGCCCTTTTTTGTCTTGGTAAAAAGGAGGAACAACTTAGATGCTCCTTAGTTATACTATAGAAGTAATGCTGTGAAACTTCCAAGACTAGGTCCTAAAAGACATTGAGTCTTCCACCTTGTTATCTATGGAATCACTAACCCTGGGCAAGCCAGTTGCCATTTTGTAAGGACGCTCAAAGAGTCCTACAGAGAAGTCAACACTGTCAAGAAATGAAGGCCTCTTTCCAACAGCCAGCAAGGAACTGAGGGCTGCAGCCAACAGCTATGTGAGTGAGCCATCTTGGGGGCAGATACTCCAGCCCCAGTCAAGTCTTCAGATGATGCAGCCTAAAGGAGCTCAAGAAATTTCACCCCAAAATAAGACTCATTAGTGTAAAGAAAATTTTGAATTAAAGACCCTTCCAGATAAAAAGGCATTGGAAGGGATTTTCCCTCTTTCTGCATAAACCGGACTCGCCTGATCAAAACATCAAAAAGAACAATGGACTTCCCTTCCTCTCCCCGTTATCTCAATATTTTGTAGAATGCTACCAGACCTGGCCCAAACCATTTAAAACATAATGCCTGTCTCTCAGGTTAATTTGCAAGTCAATGTGTTTCCCCCATCCATCATCCTTCCTAGCAACCACTTATTGCCCCTAAAAAAATTACCTATACTCCTCATTTTCCCCCACTCCCCTCTAAAAAGAGCATATAAAAATATCTGGATCCCATTGAGATACTGAGTCATCACTCTGTGATTGCCCCCATGCACACAGTAAATAAACCTTTCTTTTATTAATCTGCCTTAATTGTGAGTTGATCTTTCAGCGAACTTTGGGGGAAAGGGCAAGTTTCCCCTCCCCGCTACAAGTCCCAGGCAACACCTTGACTGCAGCCTCACGAGAAACTCTAAGCCAGGACCACTCAACCACCCAACTAAGCTTTGCCCGGATTCTTGACACTCAGAAAGTATGAGATAATAAATATTTGTTGCTTTAAGCCACTACAAAAAGTATGTATACTCATATAATCAAACACACACTGCTGTTGAAAAACAATGATTTAAATATGTTAATATACACTGATAATGTACATATGTAACTCTAACTGTACAGTGTAAAAGCCATGATATTTCAGAATAATGCCTATATATAATTCCATTTTTATTTTTAAAAATTTAGAATTATCATTTGTATATGTTTGAGTATGAAGGAAAATGCCAAATTATTCATAGCAAAATGGTTATCTCAGTAGTGTGGTACAGGAAAGATTATAAACTTTTTCTAATTAATCAGTACGTGGTACTGGTACTAGGCAAACTAGAACATTAACACTATTTGCATCATATGAAGAGGATGTACTAGTTTTACAATTTTAGAAAGTATAGTAAGTTAAAGAAAAGTGGGAGGAAAAACATTAGCTATATTCGGATACTAAAATTTGAATTTTTAAAATTTGCTATTTCTTTCTTTTTGTCTTTCTAACTTTTGCAATGATCATAAATACATTAGGTACTTTAGTTTAAAAAGTATTTAAATAAATTTAAAAAATCGAAAGTAAACTATAGAAGAACATTTGACTTGTGAATAAGGAGCCATTTGTTCTCAACATGGCTTCACTCACCAACCTGACTGTAAAGTTTACCAAGAGTACTGTATAAAATGTGAAGCTCATACATATGCCTTTCATCGAAGGAGTGCAAAGCATTTCTAGTTTATGAAATGATTAATATTTAAAGCATTCTCTATATTTGGGGAGAGCCTGATGGAGAAGATGGTCAAGTGCTCGCCCTGGGAAAAGCAGTTGCAGGAAGGTAAACAGCTCATACAGAGTTATCCAGGGAGTCCATGCTTTAACTGGAAACAGGGCTCCTCTCTCCTGTTCTACGCCAGTCAGCTGACAACTTATTCCTGAAATGCAGCTTGTTCTCTGTTGAAAGAAATGTTTGTACATTTTAAATATATCTGGATAAAACAAACACACACTAAACCTCATTGTTTAGTCTGTTTACATCAGTAATTTTTTTATTAATGTGGCAGGACAGAGTGCAAAAGATCCAATGAGCATCATTTGTCGTTGGGCTGATGAGCCAGAATGTTGCTTAACTTCCACTGGCAAACTGCAGCATCTTCCTAGGAAACCACACGACAAGGCTTAGTTCTCCCATGTTTCTAGCTTCTCTCTATTTTGGAAAAATTAGATTCCCTGAGTCAACCTGACACACCAAACACAACCTTAAAAACATAAGTACTTTTGCATTTCTTACATGAAAAGTTCATTTTGAGAAAGATGAGAAATAAGAATCACCAACCTTTGATCACCTTTTCTGAGTCCAGATTTCTGATTTCTAGCAGCAGCCATTAAAGTGAAAGGAAAGACATGAATAAGAAGGAAATACATACTTCCTAATTCCACCATAAATTTTTTCTCTAAGTATCGTGTCCCTGGAACAGATGAAGACACCTTCAATAAAATTTCATGTCATTTTTTTTTCTAAAGAGATAGAAAAAAAGTCTGCTTTACTTTTTCCCTTTTAAAGAGCTCACCTCTGGGACTACCTCAAATTCATGTTTTTCTTAGGCTTCAGTCGGCAATGTCTTATATGCTTTAGATGACAAATCACTTCCGTCTTCGTGATCTGTTTAATTCTCACAACAACATTTTAAATTTGATACCAACCCTATTTAACAGAGGTAACAGTTGCAGTACAAAGAAACTGAGCGATTAATTCATAGCCATTCAGTGGCGCAGACAGGGCTTAAAGTTTGGTCCTCTGTCTCTAAATTCTATACATTATCTTCCCCTCCGCATCTGTCTCTCATGCTACGGCCTCTCTTGCAGCCTTTGAAGGCTTCACAAGAATACCTCAGCCCTACTTCAACTCTGAACACCACCCGTAAAGCCTAAAGTGGAAAAGCAAACACATCAGAATTAGTGATTCAAATAAATGTTGAGCTTTGGCACCAATTATTGGCGGGCTGCCGACGCCTTTGGAATGTAAGCGATTCTTCAGTCTACACCCATGACCTAAGAGAGGGGCTCTTGGGAAACTGGCGACTCATTCCATGGTAAGTCTAGACAAATAGAAAGGCTCAGGAGGCCCCTGCATATGGTAATCAGGAGGTATTGACTTCTGCTGAGGTCAGGAGCAAGATTTATTAACCTAAGAGTTAAATATTGACTGAAAATTTGGACAGTTCCTCTTTTTCTTCACAGAAACCTGGTAAATTACTCAGACTGCCACTCAGACACTTGGAAACTTAGAATTTTCCTCCAGTTTTATGTCTATCTTTAGTTATAGACCTCCTGAGGGAAGAAAATCTTTGTACTATATTTTAGAGAGATATTTAAAATCCTGCTAATTATTGCTTCATTTTTATCTATTCTAAGACTCACTGGCCAGAAGCCTTTTATTATGCAGTAATAGGTTTTCACATCCTTAGGGCTTTTTTTCTATGGTCTTCAGTGTCTGGCTGTGAGTCCAAATTTCAATTCATCTCATGTGATAGCTTCTATTCTTTCCTGCTCTAGTTTTTTCTCAACCTTAAGAAGCAGTTTGCCTCCTGTGGGAACCCCTCCCAGGCCTGCAAATTGTGCAAGTGATGCCTTGGGAAAGTTGTGTTCCCAAAGCCCCTTATAGTGGCATGCTATCACTAAGACATAGCAAACCCCTTTCTCTTCAGATGAGTCATTCACAGACGTTGCAATACAAACGGCCTGATTTGGATTGTCAGACATCCGGGACCCAGCCCCTTCCTCCTATGGCTTGATGTGGTTTGAGTTCATCTTCAGATGTTGCTCAGATTCATTCTCTTCTCTTTCCCAATGACACAGAACAATCACATTAGATAAGCCGCTTTCCTTTTCAGACCTCTTTCTTGATATTCCTTTTCTTGGAGCTCATCTCCTTTCAGTAAAGTTGAAGGTATATCCCGACATTATATGAAAAGCTTCACAATTGCAAATCTGTAAAGCTTCCAAAATGTGCTCTCTTAATTTAAATATACTTCCTGATCAGAAAAATCAACACCTTCCACAGCATGTTCTTACTAAGAATGAGTGTGTTGAAGGCTCTTATCTCCTTGACTCCAATAAATTACTAAAAGTACGCCTTCTCTTTACTTTGAAATACCTTAGGAACATTTGTGGCATTAACACAGTGTATTGCAGGTTTTGAAGTTTTATTACTTTTCAGTTCTTTTTTTATTATATATTTAAATTCTAATCTCCTTTCTTTTCTTAAGATGATTGTGTTTGTCAAAGACCTACATGGAAGAAATTTGCCTTTCTTTAAAAGCATTTTCCTCCCTCAGACTCATTCCTTCTGAGGTCATTAGGAGTTTATAATTGCAGAAGATGTTATTACTGTATTTTCTAATTCTTTCTGAGAGTTGCAACTATACTTTGAAACAACTGAAATAACTGCAAGGCATTGAGTCCAGCATGCTGCCTAGGTAGCAAGTGGGAAGTCTTGACAGAAATGCTTAATTATCGTTTGAGCAAGACCCACTTTCTAATAGTAACACATTTTCTCAGCAAGTAACATTTGAGCATGTGACAACTATGCAGTGTCCTAAAATAGGTTTTAGGTTGTTTACCCGAAGTTTTGTACAGCATGACTTCTTCCTTCAATACTTTACATTGTGCTTTCAGCCACCAAAGTTAGGGGCTGTAGAGCAGAAAGAAATGGGCTGGTACTGGCCATCAGCGAAGATGTGCTTAATGCGCCATGCTAAACTTGTGAATGGAGAACATCCCTAGGAATGCAAAGAGGCTGCTTCTCAGGGGTAAATTCACGTAGGAATCCTTGCCTCGGGAATGAGCCAGGCAGGCCCTCGCAATTCTCCACCAACAGATCCAGAGAGGCTGAAAATCAATCAGCTGCCACAAGGTGGCGAAATCACATTGATGTCCTTCTTAACGGCTCTGTTTCCCCATGGAAACGTTTTAATGTCAACTGTCTGAGGACAAAGGTATCATTTCTACATTTAAATAAAAACCACTTATCACCAAGATTTACAAACGATTTCAGCGCATCCAGACAGCTATCTGGCTATAGTGGATAGTGCATGAATAAGTAAGGTTGAGGCTGCTGAATAAAAAGCAAGAGGTATATTTTTTCTCATAGTTACCTGTGAAAACCTGGGTTCTGCCCATATTTGATGTCCACTTTTTATGCATTTGGTTGCATATGATATACCATTCTTTAAAATGTAATTTAAAGATTAAGAGAAGAAAACCTTTCAGATACATTTTAGAGCATGGCACAGAACTTTTGTGAAGTGCAGTTTACTTTAAATGTAAGGTGAGCATGAACGAGGTTGCAGGTGCCAGCGAAAGCATCTTAAGTGCCATCACAAGAGAAAAAAGGAAGCATCTGGGTGCAGTCGTGGCCCTGTATCCTAGTGCTGCTTCTTGTTGGGCATGCACTCTGCTCTGATTGGTGCTTTCAAATACTGACACATCCACTTATATTTTGGGGGATTTCATTAAATTCTCTGTGCATCAATTGCCTATATTTGAAAATATTTGAAAACAATACTCCAAAGCATTCTTCTGGCAATGAAATGGGTGAATCTATATAAACATAGCTGCTACTAACCCAAAGCACATTGTGGAAATTAGATGAAGGTGCCTCTCAGGGTACACACATCCCTTCTTTAGGGTGTGGAGTATGACAAGCAAAGCTCCTGCTAGATTTCAGCCCACTCACTCCCTTACCTAGCCACCCTTGTGCAGGAATCAGCCTGCACAATTGTGTATCTAGATTCTGCGTGTTAAGTACTTAAAATGATACCTGACACAAGTAAGATAAACACTCTAAAATCATCATCATCATCATCACCGCCACCACCTCCCTTGTGGTCTTCTCATGGTAGCCTTACTATGTCTAGTTTATTCTATGGATATGTCAGAGATTTATCTATAGGTGTGGGATGGTGGAGAAGCGCTGCTTATTAAACAGCTTTATAAACTAGTATGTCGATCTAATGGCGAAATCTATGATGAAAAATTATGAGTGGGAGCAGCATGGAAGAAGTAGAGAAAGTGTGAAGGGTGGGACCTTTTAAAATGCTAGCTCCCCACCAATCTCAAGTGCAGCCCTCACATTCAGCCCTAGCTCTGCTTAGCCCAAGGCTCACTCCAACTGGCGTTGGGACCTGACTACACTTTTAAAGCAGGCCTTTTGCTTTACTTAGTGCTTTTGCAGACACCAGGTCTTTAGGACCCAATACCACCACGGGACTTCCTAGATAATGGCCCTTCTGCTGGGTCTTATGTCAGCTCGCCCAGACGTCAATGTAGAATGACTGCTGATGACATGGCATCCCCGACTGTCATCAGTGCGTGCATGAAGGATACTGGGCAAGGAACCAGGTAGCAGTCCCAAGCTGGGACAAGCCACAGAATGTCAAGACACCTTTTTATTAAAAGAGCATTGTTATTTGCTCTAACTGTAACATTAGGAGGAGTGCCAATAATTTGCATGGGAGTGAATGCATAATATAGGCAAAGTGTCTGACCAGGAAACTTTCAGTCCAAATCAAACAAATATTAACACAGAAAAGGGTGAAAAATGGGGCAGTTTTTCTGTTACAGTTCACTTCTTGCTCAGAAGACCTTGGCTCACTTTTCAGAAGAGGAATACAGAGTATTCATGCCATGTCACAGACCACTCAACACAAGCCTCCGCTTTACTGATTTATTCTCCGAATGCAGTTGCTGACAAATGTACATTGGTCTTGAAAAATGAAGATTTCTAAAATATTGATAGAACTTTATGTGGGGGAGGGCATTAACTTAGAAAGTAAAGCATGAATGATATGTTTTAATGATATAGCAATTAAGTCAGTTTTATTGTTGTAGAACTGCTAATTTTCTACTCGTTCAAGGGAGAAGGGGGCTTTTGTTCCCTAAAATAAAAATTTTCAAACTGTCAGGCTTTATATTATAGGTCACAAGCCAAGCCCTTTTGACATCAACTTTTTGTAAGGCACTTTTTGAAGTAAATGTGTTATTAGTACAAGAAAACCATGAGTATCGTAAACAAACAATAACTACTAGTTTTTCCTGCGTTTGCTTGACACATGGTTATGGAGCCATTGTAGCACTAAGCCACTTGAAAAGTCATTGATCCAAAGCACAGCATTTTCAGGGCAGCTCTTGTAAATTCTTCCATAACAGAGTCATATTGGGTAGTTTATGACAAGCTCTGAAGCAGTCACTGGTAATAACCTGAAAACATACACAGGGCAAACAGAGGAACATTCATACAGGCCCCAGCAGATGTCGCAGCCCCATTCACGGGGACAGGTTGGGATTGATGTGATGCTGTGGCAGGGGAATCACTCACAGGACCCCATTCTGGGACCCTACATCGGCATGGGGAACAGTGGGGCATTAGTGACATGGCATGCATTACCTACCCTTGATAGATTGGCAGCTTGCAGAGGTGGTGGGGTTGTAAAATTACGGTGGGGGGAGTCCAGGGGTCTCTACCCCAACTTTAGCAGAGCATCCGGACATCTGTTTTACATATTGGGCTTCTAAGCAAGATTGTGTTTAAATAAAGGGTTCCACTATTTTAAGAAAAAAACAATAATTTTCTTTAAATTGCTGTAATAGAAAGAGTTACAGTTGGGAAACAGAGAAAGAGAGATGAAGGGAGAATGAAACTAAGTCAGAACAAGAGGGCTGATTAACGCTGAGTCCCTGAGGCATCGTGCCCGAGAGTGGGTGAAGGTGAGGATGTGAAGGCCAAGTCAGAGCACCCTGACAGCTTTGCTGTGCTCTGGGATGGAACTGATTTGGATGATGAGGAACAGGAATAGAAAAAACAAAGACAAAAAACTCTTTCCTGAATGGAATTTTTAATCCTAGATATACCAAGCTAAAAAGTTAGAGTATCTATTTTATATTTTTTTTCTTAGCTAAAGCATTTAATTTATTCTAATTGTCATGGTTAATTTTATATGCCAACTTGGCTAGGCTATGATGCCCAGTTGTTTATTCAAATGCTAGTCTAAATATTTCTCTGAAGGTATTTTTGTAGATGGGATTAACATTTACAGTTGACATTAAGGGAAGCAGATTACTCTCCATAATGGAAGTGGGGGTCATTCAAGTAGTTGAAGGTTTTAGGAGCAAAAAATCGAGGTTTCCAAAAGAAGAAATTCTCCCTCATACTATAACATAGAAACCTTGCTTGAGCTCCCATCCTGCTGGCCTGTCCTACTGATTTCAGACTTAAGATTGCAGTATCAGCTCTTATCTGAATTTCCAGCCTGCAGGCACACTTTACAAATTTCAGACTTAGCCCCCATAATTGGGTAATCCAAGTCCTTAGAATAAATCATTCGTCCCCCCTCCCCCGCCGTGTGTGTGTGTGTGTGTGTGTGTGTGTGTGTGTGTGTGCATGCATGCGCGTAGAGAATGATGACACACCAGTCATCCCAGAGAGGTTCTGATTACACCCAAGACCTGTACTAGAAGAAAGGGCGTGACTTCAGGGACCACATGGCCCACATTCAAACCCTAGTACTGCTACTTACTGGTAAGGCCCTGTGTGAATTATTTAATCTCCTCGAGCCCCAATTTTCTCAAGTATAAAATGAGAGTAATGTTACTTATCTTCCTGGTGTTGCTGTTTATGAGAATTAAATAAGAAAATGTGTATGAAAGTAAACAATACAAGACTTGGCACATAGTAGGTGATAAAGCAAAAAATGTGTATTATCTACTTTATCTATTGTATTAAAGAACATTCAGATTGTATTACCAGCTATTCAGGTCCCAGAATGTCAATCTCATCTCAGTTCCTATTTCTAGACATAGTCAATTAAAAATAGCCTTTACTGTAAATAAACATTTCTTAATATGAATTCCATGAAACACCTAGTGCCATGAAATTGTTGAAGAAACAGAGGTCACAGATTCAAATAACAACGACAGTCTGCCTGCTAGAACACCCCCCTGAGAGATTTGCATTTTAGTTAGTATATTAAAGACTCAAAAATTCTACAGTCTCATTCTGAGTAACTTAATTATGGTAGTCATTTGGCCTATTGACAAATATTTCAGTTTTCCTCGCCTCCAGGCATGGGGTAAGTTTTACTTCTTCACTCTTTGAAATTAGATGTGGTCATATGACTTGTTTTGGATAAAAAATTGTGAATGGAGTGATTTATGACATCTCCTGGTGGGAACTTTAAGAACTCCTCCTTTTACTTGCCTTGGACATTGCAGAAGCACGAGCTAGATGGAACTTGAATCAGCTTTGGGCCAGCTTTGGGCACAGTACCCATGACTGAGAAATCAATATTTTGTTGCTCTAAGCCTGATTTCGAGGCCATTTGTTACTGCAGCATAACGTAGCCTATCTTGTGTCGTACGGGATTTTGAAAATAAAAAAAAAAAATGAGGTGCTACCATAATAAAACCTTAAAATATATGGCATGTGTTTAGTACTTACGGTGCAAATATTGAGAAACTGTCAGCAAAATCTGAAAGGAGAGCAAAATTTTTTGCAACATCAAAAAACATATGACCATGGAATCATTTTTCCTAGAATCCCTATTAGCCAACGTACTTTGCAAAATGCTGTTCTAGAATGTTCATTGCAGCACTTTCCTTTCTCTTTGCATGTGGATTATTACCAAAATAAATAAGTAAATAAATAAATAAATTGCAATAAACTGTATGCGTAGGAAATAATTAATGTTTCTTTCACAGGCTATGCATTTTTATACCTCCTGCTGTTTGCTCAAATTGCAATGATTTTCCTCCCTCCTCGTCTACTTCACCCACCTTATTCTTCACAGTCAGTCAAAACGGCAGCTCCTTGATAAAGCCCTACCAGATTCAACCAGTTGTGATTCCTTGTTTACTCCCAATAATTTTGAATTATGCCTCATTTCTAGCATTTACCATCCTTTGCCTAATAACATGGTTCGTTTGCATATGTATCTCATTCCCACCAGATTCTAATCTCCTTTAAACTTGGCACTGTATCTTCTTGATCTTAATATCTTCTACAAGGTGCAGTACAGGATCTTACATTTACATTAAATTCAATGAATGTTCATTGAATGGAATTATACTAAGGGCTAAGTAATAATATAATTATTATTAATAATAACACCAATAATATCTAAATTTCTTGAGAACTTACAATGTGTGAGAAACCATAATAATAGGTTTATATGATTATTTATTTTATTTTTCATATTATATTTACGTGGTAGGTACTGTTGCCTCCCATTTCATAGACAAGAAAACTGCTGCTGAGAGAAGTTAAGCAACTTGACCAAGTTCACACAGCTGATAAGCAACTGCCATGTTTGGCAAATGTAAACCCGGATATTGGTCTCAGGTGCAAAATGATAAATATTCACAATTATAGGTGTGGTATGGGCATGTGCTTGCATTTCTTTTTTCCAGTTTAGGATAGTCAACCCCAAAGTCTGGCAGATTTAGCTTGGAACACACAGAAATAGGATTTGGGCTGGCAAAAGAAGAAAGAATTAGAGAAACCGTAAAAGGCATAAAGAGGCATACCCACTAGAAACACATAATAAGGCCATGACAGCCACCCCTCCCCCTCCCCCTCATAAATATGGAGACGTGGCAAAGAGCAACAGAAGAGGGAATACAGGAGGAGGGGAAGCGAGTGTGTCGTGCGTGCTGCACATTTTGCTGGGCCAGAGATGAGAGTGAAGCTCAATGATGTCCTGGCTTCAGAACCTCAGGGATGCTGGGGGGAAAATATTCAAATAGCGTCATTGAATATTAGATGTTGAAAGAGCTAAGATAAGCTGCAGATTACTTTTTAATAAAAGTAGCTTTGGAAGTTGTCTTTGTCTCTTATCCTTCTTATTTGCTGTATTCATTGGAAACCCTGCCATTAGCATTAATTGAAAGAAAGCACCCAGTGTGCTTAAATCTTTGTCAGGGGAAAACAGACTTCTCCAGATCAAAGAACTAACATTATACCCTGATGAAAAGATAATCCTATTTCTATGATTCACCACAATTGATTTCTTTGTGGACTATCCAGCAATCCCATCCACACATGACTGTTGGATGTTTAATGTAAATGTGGTTCAATGAGTACTTAATGAAAGCCTACTACGTGCTAGCCCTGGGTCAAGTGCCGCACAGAACATAAGCACAACGAGAAAAAGTGCCGCTTCTGCCTAAGAGCGTGGACAGATAAAATACAGGTACATGTCACATTTGAAACAGTAAAGCCCCATAGGATATAAATGGAACCTCAGAAGAGAGCAGAGTAAGGTGGTCCAAAATAATGTTGGAATAGTCAAGGAAGGAAGATCAATAAGAGCAGATACAAAACTGTAAACAAAGTATTGCCAACGTGGGCAGAGAAACTTCACCCTTAAATTTTTTTCTTTTTCACTGCAAGTCATACATATTACAGCATGGAATAGTGACTCTTCATCAATGTCCAGGGCTTCTTGCTGTTTGCCACGGAAGACATGAGAGAGCGCATGGGTGTAGGAGTGTATACAGAGAAGGGCTTCACAGAAGAACCTACAATGTCATATTGCAAGGGCTGTGATTACAGGGAAGGACTATTTGGATGGAACGGTATTTTGCATTCAATTTATCACAATAGAGATAATAACAGTAACTACCACATGATGTTAATTTTGAGGATTAAGTGGATTAATGTATGTAAAGCGCTTAGCACAGTGCCTGACAGATGATCAGTGTTATATAAGTGCTAGTTTTTATTATATCTTAATGGAGCCAGACAGGACAACACATTTGTCACCTTCTTAGCATGGGGCAACAATACTATAATCATGGATTTTTAAAGTCATGTTTTAAAATTTGAGCCAAAGAGTGCACCCCTTACAGAGAAAGATAATTGCTTTCTGGTATTTAAAATTGTAGACAAGGCAAGAAGTCTAATCTCCAGTTTTATTTTTGTCAGTGTGCATTACTATGGCTTTTGGAAAGATACCTGATATGCCAGGCTTCCGCATGCTCAGTTGTAAAGTGAGGGCTTTGGACTTCATGATCTTAAGTATCTCCTAATTGCTAACTGTTGATGAATACTGAGAAGAATATTCTCTCCAATTTTATTCCAACAACTAATGGGAAAGGGTGAGTCTTCCTATTGCGTTGATGGCTTTTAACAAAAAAGAATGCCAGAGGGAAATGGGTTAGGAGAGTAACCACGAACTTAAAGTGATTTGTCAAAAACAAGTTGACCTAAAACAATTTTCTTGAAGTCAAATTGTTAGCAAGAATAAATTGGTCAAAAAATATTTGGCGTAGATTTTTCATTTTAATAATTTCGATGCACTTGAAGAAGTTTTGCGAGCTTTCATGAGTCATTAAGCCTTTTTGTCATTTTTTTCCTAGAATTTTCAGGGGGAACAAAGGTCCTTTTCTTCCTGTTTCTAATTCATATAGTCAATTATGTCTGTTCTGCTCATTTATCTGAAAGTTAATTATTCTAAAATCAATGTTTCCAACTACCAGTTAACATTATTTTATAACTTCTGAAACTTGGTATAAATTTTGGAGCTTTCATCCATATTTTATAACAATTTTACTTCTTACTATGTAATTTCACTTTTAAAAATGTTTAGATTCATTTTTAGCCAGTGATGTTAACTTCATTTACTTAATCTTACTTTGTGTTCCATTTTGGTTACACATTTCTCATGTATATCAGTAAATTTTACAGAGCAGCGTTTTTACTACTCAAAGGTTGCTGTCAGATTGCAGCTATAATGAAAAACATGTAAAGTCTCAGTGTGGCTTCTCAAACAGCTTTAAGTTTAGGCTAAAATTTGTTGACCTAACAATGTATAAAATGATTCATGAGTAAAATTCTTGATAGCAGTTGGCTCTGGGTCCCTGGTATCTTCACTGAAAAAACGTAGGAAGAAAAATGTATACCAACACTTCTGACCCAGTTAATCACTACATTGGTTTGAAGTTGAAAGTCTTCAAGATTGAAATGAAAAATGCAGAATGTTCTAGGTGAATGTGGTGATTAACACAACTTCAATGCTGTCCAGTGACTTCGTTCTTTAAAATCACCTTTTGCCACATCTTATCTTTAATTCTTCAGATTCCTTAGAGTATACAATAATTACAAAAGAACAAATGGCTAATTAAAACAGATTTAGACTAGTTTGATTTGGGCAATTAGGTACAAAATCATGAAAGTATGAGTTAATCAGAAAAGCAAACATGATTGGATGAAAATGCATCATAAAGCGAAAGTGAAAGTTTAAAAAATTGGAGAAAAATCCTCAAATCGTGAAAAAGGAGAAAACAAAGCATTAAAATTCTAAACACCTTCCACATTGTTTCCACATTAATAATACATGAATAACCAATTACAAAAGAATAGTCATGTTTTATTATTTTCTACTGGTTTGGTTTTAGGCAAATTGTTTTTGACCAAATTTGCTGTGAACAAATAGAAGCAGTGATCTGAGCCAGCATCCTTCAAATATGGCTAGACTGAGTTCATGATGCTGTTTCAAACAGGCAGAATTTGATCTGGGTTTATTGACACGATTTATCTCAAACTCTTAAACTTCTTGCTCTGTGGTTCATAGGGTTTCTTTTCATTTCTGACTTCCCCATATGTGTCCGATGTTGGAATTCTGACCTGGGGCCTCTGCTTTAGTTTACATCTAGTGAGAACCAGTCCAGGTTCTTAGCTTTCTGGTTTCATCCTTAGTTTTGCTTATTAGCTCTTTTTCCTTTCTTTGGGACCAAAATGGTCCAAGATGCTCACCAAGGCCTCTCAGCCTGGTTATTTTTAGAAATTGGCCTTTATCTGAGGCTGCTATCTGGCCCCTATTATTCCCACAGTTCCCTCTGGCTCCTGTAATCAAACCAGGAACTCAGGGTGGTGGTCTCCAAGATCTGTCTTCCAGCTTCCTATGGGCCAGATGTTCTTATCCCTTCCCTCAGATCCACAAGGGTGAACCAATTGGAAGGCATGTTTGTATTAGATGAACCATTCTTCCTGATCATACTGCAGTGGACCAGGAGTAAACACCTGAAAAAAAAACTGGGTCAGATTTTCTTTTTCTAGTATTTAGAAGGTGGTTGTAGTCATTGTTAAGTGGCTAGAATGTAGAATATAAAGTCAGAGACTAAGGATGGGAGGGCATTCTGCATTATGTGAATTGGTAAATCAAAGAAAGGTGGTTGTTGTTTTTAAACTCAGAAAGATATTTTATGTTTGTTAAGCAATATTCCTTCATGAACGATTAATGTTGAACAGCTTGACATTTATTGCTACACATCAGAGGTCAATTCTCATTGAGTTGTAAGCAGTGTATATCCACAACTTAGTGATATTTTCCTGCGTAGTAAATTCATGTGCACAGGAATAGACAAATTAAATGCCTACAATTATTTACCTATTTTTTATAAAAATTATGATAAAATACGCATAAAAAATTTACCATCTCAACCATTTTTAAATGTACAGTTCAATAGTGTTAAGTAAATTCACATTGTTATGCAACCAATCTCCAAAACTCTTTATTTTACAAAACTAAAACCGTATACCTATTATGAAACAACAACTCCCTACTCTGTCCTTCCCCCAGCCCCAGAAACCACCATTCTATTTTCTGCCTCTATGAATTTGACTTCTCTAAGTACCTGATATAAGTGGAATCTCATAATATTTGTATTTTGTGACTGGCTTATTTCACTTAACATAATATCCTCAAAGTCCATTCGTGTTATATCATATGTCAGAATGTCCTTCCTTTTTAAGGCTGAACAATATTCCACTCTATGTATGTACCAAATTTTCTTTATCCATCCATTCATCAGTGGGCACTTGGGTTGCTTCCATTTTGTGGCTATTGTAAATAATGCTGCTGTCAACATGGGCATACAAATAGAAAGCTAGTTTTCAAATGGACAAATCAATAAAAGGACACGCAGAGAAAAATAAACCAAGAGAGATTCCTGATCCCTTTCCCATTCCTGGTTTTCAGCATCTATTGAGATCCACCTGAATTTCTGTTCTTGAGTTATGTAAGTCACCCTTGCCTCTTTATACAATAAATTCTCCTTTTATGTTTAAGGTGGCTCAGGCTAGTTTCCATTATTTACAACCAAAAAGTCTTGACTAATATACTGGTAGGATAAAAACTCTACAAGTTAAAGACAAGTTCAAGTCCTGACAAATATCCCTTTTATTCTGTAAATAAGAAATACAATAAACTTTCAGAATTGACAAAGAAATTAAAAACACCAATTACCAACATAAACTGACACTCTGTGACCTTCCAGACCTTTAGTAAGTAGCTAAGAAAAGAAAGAAAAGTTCCTAGATTAAACCCAAGAAAGAAGGTTAAAGACATTTTAGATTTGGTTATTAGTTTTTGTTCTGCTTTTGCTTTAATTTTTCACTGTCCCTCTGTAAAACCAGAACTGTCCAACAGGGATTAAATTCTCTGTGAACAATTTATCTTTCATGAGCTTCACAAACAAAATTAGCCACCATGGGAAAAATAAGATGATGTTATAATTTTTGCAAGTTCAAAATATCCTTCCCAAGTGTCCATTGTATGCCTCATTTTTTTCTTAATCCCTTGGCTTCATCCACTTTGAAATGACTGCTGCAAAAGTTAATACATATTATTAGTGCCTATTGCATCCAAACAGGAGATCTTCTCTCATCCCACATCTCATAGTAACAGATGAAACAAAAGCAAACAAATTGCAGCACAGACTCTTATTCCTGTCTTGTGGTTTTCATAATGGTGTTAGCTAGGAAATTTCATCGAGTCTGAAAATTACTGAGTGATCTTCTCTTCAAAAAAAAAAAAAAAGGTAGTAAACTTCTCTTTTCAAAAAAAAAAATAATAATTTCTATATTTATTTGACCCAATCTTCTCTCTATTTTCTCCAAAGTAATTCCAGTAGTCAGACCTTGACTCTCAACCCCATAGCACTCTTTGTGTTTCTGCCTCTTCCTTTCCCATCACTCCTCTCACTGACTTTCTCAGATGACCTGCTTCTTTTTCTCATGCTTTCACCTTGTATTTTCTTAAGCCTGCTATCTCTTTTTTTTTTTTTTTTCTCACACTGGATAGCTTTCTTTTAAAGACTTGATTTCTAAGGGATGTTGCTAAAGAAAGTATACACGATAAAGTGAGAGGGGAAAGAAACATTTTTAAAAGTTTCTAAGTGCTCATGCTGGTTCTTCCTCTGTGCTGAGTTGCAGCCCCCTGAATTTATGGCATGCTAAAAGTTTTGTATTGAAAAAGCATAAAGACCTATAGAAAATCTTCCCAAAAGCCTCCTGAAAAAATCTGTACATGTCGACATAGTTGAATGATGTTAGTGGCCAATTCAAGCACTATAAGAGAAATTAGCATTTAAATAATCTATACATCCAGGGGGACTGGACTCTTGCAAACTTTTTCGAGTTGGAATTCGTGTCTGGCTAAATTTCTTACATTAAATTAATGTAAGAAAATGCAAAATGGGATCAAATAACTTCTGTTAAATGATTTTTCACCAAAACACTCATTAAGGAATTATTAAAGATTTAAAAGTTAAATTTACTTTTGGTTACATATGGATCATTTTAATTCAACAACAAAATGTTCTAGTTATATTTATATATATATATATATATTCATGCTGTTTGAAGGCCAGTAGAAAAACATCTTGTGTAGAGTTTAAAAACAGCTGCCTACATCACATAAAATTGCTTCGATTGATTTTAAAAAATTGTTCTATGTCTGCAATTGATGACATATTGTCTGGTCAATAGTTCTCAGTATGAACACGTAAAAGCAGGTGTTGAATCTCAGCCATCACAGCCACTGTCAAAGCTAAAATATATAGTACACCTGTGAAATTTATTATTCAATTACATTTTTATCATTACCTATTTTATGCATTATAACTAAAAATTGGTAGAAAAGGAATCTATTCAAGACATAGGCAACTTCTCTCAAGGAACTCATTAGCCTAGTTGGAAAGATTGGGCATACATGCACTAAAAGATTATTAAAAATACAATCTAAATTCATAAGTATAAAATGTCAAATAAAAATAACAAACAAAAATTCCTGTAGAGATTCAGATAAGGGAAATAGTCATTGACATGGATGGACAGGACTGTCCAGATGAAGTGGAGGCTGAGCTTAATGTGGAAGAGATTGTAGTCATCAGAGATATGTGAACTTGGAGCAGCACGTTACAGGTGCATCGCTGTGCAACAGGTAATGCGATCAGAGATGAAAGCAAAATCATTCCCATCCTGTTTAGGGATAGGAAAAAAAGGATAGAGCAGAGTGTCTAGAGGGGAGAGTTTTCAGGAAAAAGAAAAAAACCTCATGACTTCTTCAATAGGGTGAAAAGAGATTATCTAACAAATGAAGCAGCTGCAGGGATACTAGGGTTCTCATTTGCTTCTGTTTTATACAGAAAATGAGACACATATCTGCCACATTAAAGCAATCTTAATGACTTCCAACAAATATTATAGAAACTTTTGTGTTCACAGTTTCTAAGCTAATGAGAGAGTCATTTAACAAAAAATATAAAAAATAAAACAAAGGAAATACCTCTGTAGTGTTTCTGTGCTTATTTTCTTCAAGGAAATATATATATATCACATACATATATATATAATGTTTCTTTCACTATATATACACACATAAATATACACATACACACACGTCAAAGTTAAGAATAAATGAAGATTATATTGCTGGTATTTTGTTATTTTAAAGTACGAAATTGAGATTTGTGATTAGAACTCTAAAGTTTGAAAATCACGGAACAAAATTTAATCAGCAAGAAAGTTGAAAAAATATTTTTTGTGCATCTTCATTAAAGATTAGGCATCGGACTGTCCTTACGGAGCATAAAGAAGCATACTTCCTGGGCCTGATGCACTTTGTTCTCATAGAGATCTTCTCAGATTGGATTATGTGTGCACCTAAGGGTATGTGTTTGTGTGCTGGCTCACAGTGCCATGAGATAAATGCACCACATCTTCCTGGAGTAACAATTTTATCTGATGATTTAAAAGTAGGGCAAGTTAAGTAATTTAATAGTAAGTAATTGAAGACATAGTTTTCATATTAAAGTACATACAGAAAAATTATAGTGCAGAAAGCAAAGTGCTCCTGAAATTTCATGAGAAAACATGAGACATAAAACAAATTTCCTTCATTGTTGGTTGTGTAAGCTATTTCCCCACATAACAGGAGGAACAAGGAAGGCTTTTTAAAGGAATTTAGAGCAAGTTTACTCTCATTAGAGATACTTTGGAAGAAATTTTTACAGTATCATTGCTCTAGTAGATTCTTTGTTTCTTCCATATTTATGTATCCTGCTTTTTACTCAATCTTATTATTGAAAGAGTAGAAAGATAATTGCTAATGGAAGGTGGTTTTCCAGGTTTTTAAGGGCAAGTTTAGTAACCCATTCTAACTTTTAGAAAGGCCCTTTAGTTCTTTATGCATGGCCTCTGGGGCTTGAGGCTGGTGACAATACCTCCAATCCCATCTCCATCCTGTTGAGTTGGTCCTGGGTCCCAAACAATGTTCCCTAGGGCTGTGGGTAATGCCAGACAATCAGTTCAGTCTGCACCATTAACCTCCAGGGATTAGTAGCTCTCTGTGCAATTGAATGTTCCCAGATTAGTCCCTGTGGTGAGCCACCTGCCAGGACTCAGCACATCACAGGCAAGCTAAGAAGCTAGCAAAAGATTTAAAGCTCAAACTTGAGCTGAGCAATCAGGATATTTTTCTCCCACAATTTACAGCTACTGTGGCATGACCTAATTTCTCATTCCCAGTTTGTTTGTGGTTGTTTTTTTTCCTTAAATTTTGAGGGTTACCTTACTTGATAAAATTTGTTTCACAAAAATTAAAGGAAGAAATGTCAATTTCCCTATCATAAAATTGGAAAACATATTGCAATCTAACATATTCTTTGAACGCTCTTTAAGTTCTTATTGTTAACATGATATTTATTGAAATAAAAGTTCTTGGCCTCATGTAAGGGATACCTTTCATTTGTGTGATAGAAGCAGGAAATGGATGCAAGGAAAAGCCAGTACCAGAAAAGCATATGGTGAGCTCCAGGCTCTTCATGGAGTGTACACAAAGTGTATGAATCATAAAACCTAAGCTTGACTTGCTGCAGGTTAACATATTGATGCATAAAGTGCTAAAAGGTTATCAATTTTCATGCTTAAACAAGGATAAATGTTTTGTTATCAAACAAAATAGAGTAAGAAGGAACAAATGGAACCTACTCCTGCCTGAAACAACCACTACAAAGCAGACAAATTATGTGATAAAACAGTTTTCAGGACACTGGATATCAGGCAGTGCAGGGCAGTAAACCCTGAGAGATGAGAAACAAGTGAAGCAGGTTCTGATTTCGGGAGACCACAGCGCATGGAGAGGAACCTCAGGTAAATCCTGTTAACTACCTCAGTTGAGAAGACAGAGTTGGAAATTTGAGAAGAACAAAGTGGCTAGATTTTGCCAGAAAGAATATTGGAGAAGAGAAAGTTATAAAGAGAGGAAACTCCAGATACCTCAGAGGGTCATCCTTAAATATTCAGTAGAGTACGAATTAGTGCATGTATGTGAGGAAACTCCCCAGGGATAGGTAGAATCACCCCAGAAGATGCTCAGTGTTCAACATAGGACAAGGAGTAATGCCTGTTTCCATCACCCAGACTGGAAAACCTCACAATTCATGGAACATTGGATAGAGTGACTCAGAAGGTTATTGCTTCAGCAGAGTGAAATAATAATCCCTAGACTAAATGTTGATCTACTCCTACATTTAATGGTCTCTAAATCTTGTTTTTAAATCTTAAAAGAAAGACCTAGATGGATAAAACCGTTTCTAAGTAACCAAACCATTTATAGGAATACAAAAATACCTAACATTGAGCAAAGTGATATTTACAACATCTGGCATCTAATCAAAGATTATGAGGCATACAAAGAGGCAGGAAATGTAGTCCACGATGAGGAGAAAAATCAATTAAAACCAATCCAGAACTGACATAGATATTAGAATCAGCTAACAATGACATTAAAATAGTAATTACCACAGTATTCTAGATGTTAAAAAAGACACAAACAGAACATCTAAGGGTAGAAACTTGAAGCCCTGATATGAACAATACTCTGGATAGAATTAATGGTAGATTAGGCATTACAGAAGAAAAGATTAATGAACTTGAAAACGTAGAAACAGAAACTATCAAAAATGAAACTAAGAGATAAAAATATGAAAGAGCATCAGTGATTTGTATAACAATTTCAAGAAGCCTAATACAAATATTATTGGAGTTCCCCAAAACATAGTAAAAATATTTGAAGGAATAATGGCTAAAAATGTTCTAAATTGATTTCAGAAAACTGTAAACACTTACATCCAAGAAGCTCCATGAACTTTTTAAGCACAAGACACATGAAGAAAACCATATCAAAGTACTTTATAATAGAGTTATTTTAAAAAATTTATGATAAAGAAAAATATCTTAACAACAACTAGAGAAAAAAAGACACCTTATATACCAAGGAATAAGTATAAGAACAATGATAAATTTCTCATCAAAAACAATGCAAGAAAAAAGAGAGGAGCTACCTGGACGGAAAAATACAAAAACAAAAAACTGCCAAATAAGAATTCTACACTTAGAAAAAATATATTTCAAAAACAAAGGTGAAATGAAGATTGCTGTCAGACATACAAAGGCTGAAAGAATTCATCACCAGTAGATTCATACCAAAAGACATTTTAAATAAAGTATACTAGGAAGAAAGAAAATAATATCAGATTGAATTGTGAATACATGGGTAAATATATAACATTTTTTCTCAATATTTAAATCTCTTTGAAAGATAATTGGCTATTATTACAAGAATAATAACACCGTATCAGGAATTTATAACATGTATTAATAAAATGTGTAACAACATTAGCATATGGAAAATGTAAATATACTGTTATAAAATTCCTATATGTGAAGTGGAATAATCTCACCTGAAGATACACTATAATAATTAAAGTTGTATAATGTAAACCATAAAGCATCAACTAAAATAACAAAGAGTTATGGTTAATAAGCCAACAAAAAACATAAAATGAAATAAAAAGGTTCAATTACTCTAAAAGGAGGCTAAAAATTAGTAAATGAAGAATGGCTAAAATAAATAGAAATCAAATAGCAAGATGACAAACTTACATCTAACCATATAACAATCACATTAAATTTAAATGTTCTTAACATTCAGGCTAAAAGGCAGAGATTGTCAGATTGGAAAACCTGAAGAGGAAGCAGTACTTTCTAATTCACTCTGTGAGGACAGCATTATTCTGATACCAAACCCAGACAAAGACATTAGGGGAAAAAAACTATAAAACAGTATTTCTTATGAACAAAATATTAGTAAATTAAATCCTAAAATATGTAAAGATGAAACATGGGGTTTATGCCAGGAAGACAAGTTTGATTTAGCATTCAACAATCAATCAATGTAATTATCCACATTAATAAACTTAAAAAGTAAAGTGATATGATTGTTCAACAGATGCAGGGAACGCACTTGACAAAATCCAGCATCCCTGCCTGATAAATAATCTCAGCAAATAAAGTTTAGAGGAATGCTTCATTAACTTTATATAGGGCAAAAACCTACAGTTAACATCGCAATGGTGAAAGATGGAATGCTTTCTTTTCCCCTAATATCAGGGACAAGACAATGAGGTCTATTCCTCTATTAAACATTGTATTGATGGGGGCAGGGGGTGTTCTACCTAGCGGAATATGCAAGAAAAAGAAATAGAAGTATTGGAAAGCAAGATTGGAAAAGAGGATGAAAACTGTCTTTGTTCATAGACCACAAGATCACCTAGTTAGAATACATGATGAAATCTGCATATAAGCTACTAGAACTAGTAAGTGAGTTTGGAAAGTTTGCAGAATCCAAATGAAAATAAAATATCAATTGTATTTCTAAGTATTCCCTTGGAATCAAAGAGGGATTTTTTTTGTTGTTGTTAAACTGAACAAACTGATTCTATCAATAGAATTCATATAGAAATACAAATAAGCTAGAATAACCAAATCAATTTTGTAAAAAAAACAAAACAAAAAGAACAAAGTTGAAGAACCAGCACTGTCTGATTTCAAGACTTCATTATAAAATGTGGTATCAGTGTCACAAGAAAGAGATAAATGGAAAAGAGTCGAGTCCACAAATAGACTCTCACATATATAGACCACTAATTTTTTACAAAGGTGCAAAGGAAATTCAGTGGGGGAAAGAATAGTCTTTTTAAAAAGTAGTGCTATAATAACTGGTTATCTACATACCAACATAAATAAATAAATGGAGACCAATCCAACTTCATATAAAAATTAATTCAAAATGGATCATAGACATAACATAAAACCTAAAACTGTAAAACTTTTATGAGAAAGCAAAAGAGAAAATCTTGGTGACTTTGGGTTAGGAAAGATTTCTTTGACATGACACCAAAAGTACATTGCTTAAAAAGAAAAAATGAAAGTTGGAAAATTGTTCTTTATCTAAATTTAACACTTCTGTTCCTGAAAGACACGGCTAATTGGATAAAAAGATAATCCCATACTTGGAGAAAATATTTGCAAGCATATGTCTCATAATAAGCTTGTGCCCAGAATATTCAAAGAAATCTCAAAACTCAAAAATAAGAAAACAACCCAATAAACAACTGAGGAAAAGATTTGAACAGATACTTGTCCAATGAATATATAAAGATATATGATGGCAAATAGACCCATTAAAATATATATGGCATTACTCATTATGGAAATGCAAATTAAACTACAGTGATAAACCATTACACTCTTCCTGGAATGACTAAAATTAAAAGGATATATTATAAAAAATATTTACAAGGGCTTTGAGAAACTGAAACTTTTATACACTGCTGGTGAGAATTTTAGATGATATCACCACTTTGGAAAAAATTTTGGCAGTTTCTTAAAAAATTAAACATACAACTACCGTATGATCTGGCTGTTCCACTCCTGAGTACCTACCCAAGAGGAAAGCAGCATGTGTCCTTGCAGAAACTTGTACATGAATAAACAACCCAAATGTCCATCAACAGGTGAACAAACAAATAATTCATGTTGCATATATACAAACAATGGAATAT
Organism: Indri indri; assembly: GCA_004363605.1. Lineage (NCBI taxonomy): Eukaryota > Metazoa > Chordata > Mammalia > Primates > Indriidae > Indri > Indri indri. Next base: position 61,985 of record RJWJ010005480.1, read on the forward strand.
TACTCTATAATAATTAGGCTAAATGAAAGAAGCCTTATTTAAAAAGAATACATCCTATATGATGCTATTTATTTAAAACTATGAAAAATGCAAACTATACTGACAGATCAGTGGTTATCTGGGGAATGGTAGGGGAGGGTGGCGGGGGGGGGGAATTACAAAGGGTGTGAGAAAACTTTTAAAGGTGAAGGATATGTTCATTATATTATCGTGGTGATGGTTTCATAGGTTACTACATACGTCAAAACTTATTAAATATGTTCAGTTTATTGTATGCCAATTATAAACCTCTTTGTTTTGCTGAAGGGGGAATAAATCAACCCTACAAGGAGTACAATTCTCCCTGTTAAAAGTATTGTTTTCTGTTCTTGGATCCCTTGACTCAGACACATGGCTCTATCATTGGCGGCCTCCTAAAACCATGGTGCGCATATCCACATATGGAAGAGATAGAGACAGAACAACCCTGCTCCATATGGATATCATACAATTCTAAGTGGAATTGTAGCATTCTACTTTGTGGAATTTCTAACTAGAAAACATACAGTTATAGCACATTACAAGTCATTAAGTTCCACAGGTCTTTATGTTTCAAAAGAAAACTTTTAGGACATATGAGTAGCTGTTGGTTTTATTTTAGTGGATTTTTAAAAGACTGCATAGCAGTAGCTCAGGGTAACACCTGCCAGGGTAGCAAAGGCCAATAGCTTAATTTGAGTCAACAGAATAGCGTGAGCAGTTTCAACACCCTATTCACAATTCAAAAGCCATTTATTGTCCTTTGCAGGATAATGAATTGATTTTGCTCCCTTTAAAAGATGTTTTACTTAAATTGTGCAAACATGATTTACAACAATTAGCAGCAGTGTGGTTCTTAGACAATGGAGCCAGCTCAAAATGGGCAACACACAAACTACAATTTCTAACCCAGCAGAAAGAAAAGGACCCAAAATTTTATATAAACTTTTATAGTCTTTGGTTTGTCTCCCAATATATATAATACAAAAGTATTTTTTATACAAAAATATAAGGAACTATTTTTTTCTTATATATATGCATTAAAAAAACTAAATGTGGATATTGAATCGATTGTGGATATTGAATCTATTATCATGGGTATCAATTTTAGCCCTTTTTTTTTAATTCTTTTATTGCAACCCTAAAATGATAATGGCAAAGAGATATACTCCAACTGATACGCTCTGGCATTGTAAAAGGCATTACCCAGAGCATTTTGCTGAACTATCACAATGGCAATAGAAGATATCCAAAGACTCCACAATTTGTGACTTATTTTTAAAGGTCCTTCACAAATTGCTTTCTGCATTGTTGAATGGCAAATACCAGAGACCGTGACATGGTCATCACCATACAGATATGAAATCTCCCACTACTGCTCGAAATTGCACAATAAGGATTTATTCCTTGGATTAAGCATTGAGCTCTCTATGTGATAATATATTTTTTTAAATGAACTTTATTTGAGTTATTAGCATGCTTTAGTTTATTTTCAAATTTAGTTTTATTAGTTTTTTAGTTTATTTTTATGTAGTTTATTATTTAGCTTATTTAGTTTAGTTTTAGATTTATAGGAAAATTGGAAGATAGATGTCCTGTGTACCCCCACACTTACTTTCTCCTATTGTTAGAAGCTTAGATTCCTATGGTACATTTGTTACAACTTAATGAACCAATACTGACACATTATTATCAACTAAAATCCACACTTTATTCAGATATAGTTAGATTTCACCTAATGTCCTTTTTCTGTTCCAGAATTCCATCCAGGCTGCTACTTGACATTCAATTATCTGTGTACTTCGGCTCCTCTGGGCTGTGACAGTTTCTCAGACTTTTCTTGTTTTTGGTATTTTGTAGATGTCACTCCATTGGATTTGTTGAATGTTTTTCTAATGATTAGTCTGGAGTTATGGATTCTTTGGAGGATGACCCAGAGATTAAAATGCCATTCTCATCACATAATATCATGGTTGTGTGCTATCAACATGACTTACCAATCTTGATGTGCACCTTGACCACCCAGCTGAGGTCGTGCTGGACAGTTTTCTACACTTTAAAGGTTAATCCTTTTTTCCCCTTTTCTTACTGGAAGGAAGGAAAATCAGTCACTCTGCACCCAATGAATGAGAGCTATGCTACATAAATTATTTTGAAGTCTTCTGAGTGAGAGACTTGTCTCTTCTACCCATGTATTCATTTTTTCATTTATTCATGTTTCTATGGGCCCATGGATATCTATTTTTTAGTCTAGGTTATAAACCAATACTACTTCATTGTGTTGCACAAATTGTTCCAACTTTGGCCATTGAGAGCTCTTCAGGTGGGCCCTGTCTTACTTTGACATAGTCCCATAGTAATGGGTTTTTGGGGATTCCTTTTTGTTGTTAAGGTGTCCTCACTTTCTACCACAATAAGACGCTCCAGGATCATTTTATGTATTTTTTGCTCTGGGCTTAAATCAGCCATTTTGTCAAAAAAACCATGATTCCTTTTATTGAAGAATATTAGAAACCAAGATCAGAGAGCTAGATGTGCTTTTTGATACTGGAGTACCATTGATTGAATGCCCTGTCAACTGAGCAGAACAAGGAATCGTGTGTGTTTACTGAGACATGTATGTACACGTATACACATGATAAATATTTCTGTATGTAACCATCTATATCTATATTAAATTGCCTAGGAGTTTATTCTGATGTTCTCAGCTCTGATGACATGCATTATTGTAGAGTTCTACCCTTCCTTATCTGTTAACTCCCATCATCCATCATTGATTAGGTTAGTTGTTTATTTGTAGTATACATAGCAGCATCAGAATTGTTAAGAAAAATCTTTATCAATAGAATGACTTTTTTCCTTTGGGTAGATACCCAGCAGTGGGAATGCTGGATCAAATGGTTGGCCTACTTTTAGTTCTTTGAGGAATCTTCATACTGTTTTCCATAGAAGTTGTACTAATTTGCGGTCCCAAAATAGTGTATAAGGGTTCTTTTCTCTCCGCGCCCATGCCAGCATCTATTGTTTTGGGCTTTTTCATAAAAGCCATTCTAACGGGGGTAAGCTGATATGTCATTGTGCCTTTAATTTGCATTTCCCTGATGATCAGTGAAATTGAGCATTTTTTCTTATGTTTATTGGCCATTGTCTATCTTTTTTTGAAAAGTTTCTGTTCATGTCTTTTGCCTACTTTTTAATGGTTTTTTCTTGCTGATTTCTTTCAGTTCTTTGCAGATTTTGGATATTAGCCTTTTGTCAGATGTACAGTTTATGAATATATTCATCGATTCTGTAGATTGTCTATCTGCTCTGTTGACTATTTCCTCAGCTGTACGGAAGTTTTTTAGACATCTGCACTTGAATGTTTATTGAAGCACAGTTCGCAATTGCAATTGTGAAGCACAATTCACAATTGCAAAGATGTAGAATCAACCCAAGTGCCCATCGATTCATGAGTGGATTAACAAAATGTGGTATATGTATACTCAGCCATAAAAAGGATGAATTAATGCCTTTTGCAACAATTTGGATGGAACTGGAGACCATTATCCTAAGTGAAGTATCTAAAGAATGGAAAAACAAACACCACATGTACTTGCTATTAAATTGGAGCTAACCAACGAGCACACATGTGCACAGAGGAAAGTAAAACTCAGTGGCAGTGAAGCATGGGGGAGGGATGAGGAGGAGATGGGTGAAAACCTACCTAATGGGTACAAAGAACACTATTTGGGTTATGGGCACACTCTTAGCCATGGCTCAAGCATTACAAAAGCAATCCATGTAACCAAAAATATTTGTACCCTATAATATTTTGAAATAAAAAAAATCTTTATCAACTAGAGTACAGTATTTATGCTTAGTTTCTTACACCTTCAGATTCTTCTAATTTCCAAAGTTACTTAGGTCAGCACATTTTCACTCCGCTCCCTTCAATAAGGTTGCTTTATACTCATAAGTTTGAGATATAATTAGACTGTTACCATATTCTGCATTCCATCCTAGGATCCCAAAACCTGCTAAATTCTTTTTTTTAAATATGTGCATATATTAAGATTTATTCCTTGCTATAAAGTACTATGAATTTTGACAAATGCATGGTGTCATTTATCTACCATTACAATATAATACAGAATCATTTCACTGTCCTAAAAATTTACTGTGTTTTAATTATTCAACTCTCTTTTCCTCCCCACCAAATCACTTGCAATGACTGACTTTTTTTGCTGGGTCTATAGTTTTGCCTTTTCTAGAATGTGATTTAATTAGAGTTATACAATATGTTGCCTTTTCATACTGGCTTGTTTCACTTACAATATGCATTTAAGTTTTATATATGTCTTTTTGTGACTTGATAGGTCATTTCTTTTTATTGATAAACAATATTTTATTGTATTCATAAAACACTTTGTTTATCCATTCACCTGTTGAAGGATATCTTGGTTGCTTTCAGTTTTGGGATATCTTGCCTAAAATTTCTATTAATTTTTGTATGGACATAATTTTTCAAATTAGTTAAATACTTAGGAGCGTGATTGCTGGATCATATTGTAAAAATGTGTTTAGCATTGTAAAAAACTTCCAAACTCTTTTGCAGAGTGGCCATATCATTTCCCATTCCTACCAGCAATGAATGAGAGTTCCTGTTGCTCTTCATCCTTATCATTAATTGATATTATTAGCTCTGTTTCTAGTTTAATTCCATTATAGTCTAAGAACACATATTGTATGATTTCCATTCTTTTAAATTTGTGAAGATGTTTTATGATACAAAATGTTGTCTGTCTTAGTAAATGTTTTATATGAGTTTGAGAAGAATGTGTATTCTACTGTTGTTGAAAGGAATATTCTATAAATACCAATTAGATCAAACGGATCAATAGTGTTGTCCAGGTGAAATATACCCTTACTGATTTTCTGCATGCTTGACCTAACGATCACGTTAAAAGCAGTGTTGAAGTCTCCAGTTATAACAGTGGATTTGGCTCTTTCTCCTTTCAGTTGGATCAATTTGTGTTTCACATATTTTGGTACTCTGTTGTTAGGTGCATACATATTTAGGATTATTTTTTCGTCTTAGAAAATTGACCACTTTACTATTATGTAATGACCCTCTTTATTCCTAATAATTGCCTGTGTTGTTTTGAAGTCTGCTTTGTCTAAAATTAACATAGCTACTCCAACTTTTGTTTGATTAATGTTACCATGGTTTATATTTCTTTATCCTTTTACTTTGAACCTATCTGTGCCTTCATATTTAAAGTGGATTTCCTGTAGACAACATATAGTTATCTCATTCTATTACTTATTTTTTAATTTCATATTATCATGGTTTGAAAAATACTTGATATAATTTGTCTTCTTAAGTTTTTTAAAATTTGTTTTGTGCCTAACATATGATCTGTCTTGGGAACTATTCTATGTGTACTTCGAAAGAATGTTTTTTCTGCTGCTGTTGAATGAAACATTATGCATATGTCTATTAGTTCCATTTGGTCTATTAAGTTCCCTAGTATTATTGTATTGTTTTCTATTTTTCCCTTCAGTTCTGTCAATATTTGTTTTATATATTTAAGTGCTCTAATGGTTGCATATATATTTTTAATTACTATGCCATTATGATGGATTGATCTCTTTATCATGATATAATAACCTCCTTTGACTCTCATGACAGCCTTTGACTTAAAGTCTGTTTTGCTTCATATAAGTATATCCTATCCCTCTACCTTCCCACTTTTGTTTAGTTACCAAGATATTGTGTGCACTATCTTTTTCCATCTCTTCACTTTGAGCCTGTCTTTAAAGTGGAAATAAGTTTCTCGTAGGCAACATATAGTTGAATCTTATTTTTTAATCCTTTCAGCCAGTCTGTCTTTCGATTGGAGAATTTAACATATTTTCACTTAAAGTAATTATTTATATGTAAGAACTTACTAATGCCATTTTGTTGTTTTCTGTTTTGTAGTTCTTTTGTTCATTTATTTTCTCTTGTTATCTTCCTTTCTGATATAATAATTTTTATAGTGTTATGCTTTGATTCCTTTCTCTATCC